>JALIGW010000017.1:17872377-18029877 GCA_023053685.1 Diadophis punctatus similis
TGGAATGTATTTCTATGCAACAACTACAGTAGTATTCAGCCAGTAGATGAGAGGGTTTACAAGTTTGTATCTATTGTACATACTCAATGCTCTATTGTTCTAAGCAGAGTTTCCTGTTTCCTGTTACAGTTAAGCTGTTAAGCAGTAAAGCACATGGTGACTGTTCTCTTTGTTTGCTCTGTGACGCTATATATAAACAGACTTTCTAACAATAATAATATAATCCCTCTTCCTAGGCAGAAAGGAAAATTACTTTTGCCAGTAATGTCAAGTGACAATGTAATGTCACTTACAAGCATCCCTTTATAGTACTTATAGCTTCCCTCCCTGGAGTAGATAGAGTCGTATATATGTGGTTCTTTATTTCCTACTTTGGAGAAGGGAGCTGGGTTTTTTAAGTCTTGTAGATGCATAAGAACACATTTCAGCCCTTAAAAGTTGTACATCTGCTCATCAAACGAGAACTTTACTCCAGATAGTTGGCCAACTCAGAGGCAAGGATCATCATGATGTCATTTACATATCTATGATGTCACAATAGCTTCATCTTCCAGGCACTTTCAGAGTTTGGAAGGTTAGATTTTGCAGTAGCAGTAGAATATTTGTATAAAGCACCATCAATCCATGTGAGTTAATCCTCATAGATTATAATATGATGCCAAACTTAAATTTAGGAGCTGCTTGTGTGCGTCTCGATCTGAGAGGGAGGAAAGGGAAAAGAAAAGAACTTTCTACAGTAAGGTGACCAGATTTTTTTTTAAGCGGGACACCATTGACGGGGGTGGGTTTCTAGGGGAGCAAGACGGGAGGGGTCCGTCTCATCCTGCAGCTTTGTGCACCCCCCCAAACACCCCCCCTTCATCGCAGCCGGGGTGGGTTCCTACTGGTGCAGGCTTACCTGTTTGTCGGCGTAGAAGCCCCGCACCGAAATCGCCGCCAGTTCCATCGGCTCTACACTGAACGACTGGCCGGGCCGAACCGGCAGGAACTCATGGCACTTTGCATTACCCAAAAGAACAGATCTCCTTTGTTTATTTCATGGTTAAAAGGTGGGAATCCCTGAATAGAGATTTGCAGAAGCCCTAGAAATGATGGGATGTATCTCATTGAAGAGAAGAAATACAAAAGAAACGAACTAGCAAATTCAAATTAAAAAGTGGGACATTTTTGAAACGACGCGGGACGCGGGACAAATTGCTCAAAAGCGGGTCTGTCCTGCCAAAAGCGGGACGTCTGATCACCTTATTCTACAGATACCTTCTTTTAAAATCTTGCTTGCTTAAATAAGAGCTTCTAAAGAAAGAACACAAAGCATATGTTTAATAATTGGGGATAAAAATAAAAGAAACTGAATGGGAAAAACAGTTTTATGAACCCCCAGCTTTGACCACACAACAGATCTCTGATAGTTGCTGACCCTGTCATTCTACACATGATTAATGACCCCTTTGTGTTCCTCTCTTTCCAAATATACTGTGTCTGGAATCACTAACACATGAAGATGACTTTATGCTTTCTTCTTTTTAAACTCATCATTGCCAATAATTGTTTGCTGAACATAACTTGCTTCTAAAGCTAATCTCTTGCCAGAGTCTTTTTGTGTCCCCTCTACATTGGAATTTTCGTCGGCATCAACCTGACATGGCCAAAATAGTGCACATGTAGTTAGCACGCAATGCTGCTTGCCTCCTGATACTCAGAGGTAATGTAATGAATGAAGTACTGGATTTAATCCAGGAAAACTCTGGTTTCAAATTCTTGCTTAGTCTTAAGCATTCACAAGAATGGCTCAGGCTCAGGCTCAGACTCAGGGTCTACTTTCTAGAATTTTTACAAAATTCTAGAATTTTTACAGAATGTTGTCACCTTTGTTTTGTGACTTTGACAAAAAAAAGTGCACTCGGATAAGTAACATCTATAGCAGAGGTGTCAAACTCACGTCATCACGTGACGTACTGGGACTTTTTCCCCCCCTTCGCTAAACAGGGCGTGTGCGTGGCCAGTGCGTGATGCATCCAGCCCGTGGCCTGGGAGTTTGACAGCCCTGATCTATAGCAATAGTGGGTTCTAAATGCTTTTGCTACCGGTTTGCACGGGCGCTCCTGCGCATGCGTAGAAGCATCCCTGGCGGGTGGGCGGAGCCAGCCGCCGCCGCTACCGGTTCAGAGAACTGGGCCGAACCAGGAGCAACCCACCGCTGATCTATAGGAAAGGAAACAATCATCAAAATGTAAATGAATAGCACAAGTAAAACCAATAAAAAAGGATAAAGTTAAAAACTAAACAGAAATGTTGGTAGTTGGGCTTATATCTTATGGGGTGCCACCACAGAGAAGGTTGTTTTCACCGAGTGTTTCTGATCAAGATGCCAAGCAGGTTAAATTATCATTGGTATAAAATCACGCACCTTCCTTAAAGAGACATTTCCCCCAAATTCAGGATTAGAATGTGAATTCAGAATTCTTATCACCGTGGCAGCTTCAGCTCTGTTTAACCTTTCTCCAAAGGCCACGGGGGAACAGGCCAATTATGAGCTGGGGAAGGAAGTACTGTATGAAGTTCCTGATAATGGAGCACAATTTTTTTTCCTCTTTCTTTGTCTCTTTATTTCTCCTTAATTAGTCCCAGTAGGGATGATTGATTTCCCCTCCCACCAAACCTTGTAGCTAACATCTGTTGGTATTCCTGGGGTCAATTCTGCACTGTCTTTGGCTTTGACATTTCTTGTAAGAGAGGAGGCATTTGTTCATATTGACATTAGCTGCCTCCGAATCTCTCCGTGGTACAGATGGCCTCTGAATAAAGACATCAAGCTAATAGGCAAGATGACAAGCTTCAATTGTACTGGTGCATTTTGGACTGAAGTGGGCTGGAAGCTTTCTTTCTTTCTTTCTTTCTTTCTTTCTTTCTTTCTTTCTTTCTTTCTTTCTTTCTTTCTTTCTTTTTTTCTTTCTTTCTTTCTTTCTTTCTTTCTTTCTTTCTTTCTTTCTTTCTCCCTCCCTCCCTCCCTCCCTCCCTCTCCTTCCTTTCTTCCTTCCTTCCCTCCCTTCCTCCCTTTCTTTCTTTCTCTTTCTTTCTTTCTTTCTCTTTCTTTCTTTCTTTCTTTCTTTCTTTCTTTCTTTCTTTCTTTCTTTCTTTCTTTCTTTCTTTCTTTCTTTCTTTCTTTCTTTCTTTCTTTCTTTCTTTGAGGGACCACATCCCGCTGTTGAAATGCTCTGGGTCACATTTTTGGAAAGGTCATTTTCTCCTTAATTGAGTCTGGGGAACATTTTCCGTGAAGAAGTTTGCGCTTCGTCTACAGGTTTGGCCAGAACATAAGATTGCACGTATGCACAAGACTGTATCTGTATACTCATGGAAGCATGCCCATGTGCACGGACACACAAGTAATACAAACACACGTGAAGTATTAGTACCACTAAGTGTGGCCTTGGTGAGACCACAGTAGAATACATCTAGTTTTGCTCATCACATTCCAGAAAATAAGCTGAGATTTTGGAAAAAGTGCAAAGAAGAGAAACAAAGATGATTAGCGGGCTGGAGGCTAAAATATATGAAGAACGTTTGCAGGACTTAGGTATGTCTACTCTAATGAAAAGAAGGAGTAGGGGTGACATGATAGTAGTCTTTCAGTATCTGAGGGGCTGCCACAAAGAAGAGGGGGTCAACTTATTTTCCAAAGCACCAGAAGGCAAGGCAAGAGAGAATGGATGGAAACTAATCAAGGAGAGAAGCAACCTGGAACTAAGAAGAAATGTCCAATACTATTTATGTTCTGTCTATTATATCTTCTTGGTCTTCTCTTCTTAAAACAGGATCCTTCTCAGCCATCTATTCTTGGTTAACATTTGGGTTAGATTATTGCAATGTGTATTATATGAAGCTACCTATAATAAGTGTTTAGAAATGGCAGCTGTTAGAAAAATATACTTGCTGGGTTATTGCTATGCTACATTTATATTTTGCTAACTTTGGAATCTTTCCCCTTGTTTCTTACTTGATGTGTTTCTAATAGACTCTCTAATGTAAACCTGCCCAGTTTTGAAACTGAATCGTTTCACGAATGAGTTGTTAGTCATCATCTTTTGAGGTTGGTTGGATGCTTGTTAGGAATTAGCAAAATTTGTACTGTGGACTGCAATCCTCTTATTGCTTCCTCCTTAGATATTTTAGATGCCTTAAATCATTTTTCTCTAATATTATTACAAATTATATGAAAGTCATAGTGGATATTAATATAATGGTGGAAACAGAAGATAGGCATATTGATGTTCTATACAGCTCTTGCCTGATTGATTGATTGATTGATTGATGATTGATTGATTGATTGATTAACTATTGAAAGCTTGCATCTTTGGACGTAAAACTCCAACCAGTCATGTTACACAATAATAAATCACAGAAATGAAAAGTTAAGTGTTCCTCAAGTTAAGGCCATTTCCTGGTGGCTTTATGGTCACATCTTTGTTCTTTTATAGCATCAATCTGGAGGGTCTTCTCTCTCCCCTCCCCTCCCTCCCTCCCTCCCTTCCGAAATATTCTTCAATATATCTAAATGGTACTTCAGGCCTTTGGTTTCTTCTGCCCAAAGGACTGTCCATTTATCCTCAAAAATAATTCTTTCCAGCACCCTCTTTGTTAATTCCTATCATTAGGCCTGCGCTTTCACATAAAACCCAGTGATTTAGAGTGATGGAGATTCATCATTGAAGGGATAAGTGGGCTTGCTTGACTGCAGGTTGGCAGGGATCTCACCAAAGGTCCAGCCACGGCTCCACCATCTATCTACTCCCGAAGCACCAGCTGCAGCGGCTGATTGCATGTGTGCGAGAGATAATCATACTCTTGTTTCTTTTGAAGGAAGTTAAATTAAAATCACTATGATTAAGACTGATTGCTAATTACTGTTTTGCTTATAACACTAAGATCTATGTAATGAGTGACTAAATGAGCATCTTTTTTTATTATGAGACAGTCACCTTTTTCTGAGGTAACACTTGAGTTCGAATCTCTCTCTCTCTCCCTCTCCCTCTCCCTCTCTCCCTCCCTCCTCCCTCCCTCTCTCTTTCTCTCTCTCTCCCTCCCTTTCCCTCTCCCTCCTTCCCTTCCCTTCCCATCCCTCCCTCCCCCCCCCTCTCTCTTTCCTGGAACATATTCTCCTATTCACAGATTATTTTTCCTTAACTCTGCAGCCACCCAATTTCTGCAACAGCCACATTTCCATTTTATGACATTTCGCACATTATGAAAAGGTGAGCACAGATTGCAACAAAGGGAGAAGGGCTCAGTAAATAGTCCCAGTGAATCTGGTGTCCTCATTAGGGCACGGCGACTTACAGACCAGAGCTCAGCTTCGCTTGTAAAACCAATTAATCCCTCCCATCACGCTTTTCAATTGGCACCAACTCTAGGAGCATAGAGTGGCATCAGGTCGTAGCATCAATTGCTCCAGCCATGAAGATTTTTGCAAACTGGGAATGTTGGAACCGGTAAGTGTTGAAATAAGGGTGGATCTGGTACTGATTGCTGATTGGCTGAGAAATGTTTGTTCCTCGGTTTCCAAGAAGAGCCCTGCTGATTGGCTGTCAGGTGTCTGCATGGGTTACACCTTGACATTGAAGAGATACCTATAGCATCTTCCAACCCAGTGTTTCTCACAACAATAAAATGAGAGGAGAGGAGAGGAGGAAGAGAAGAGAAGAGAAGAGAAGAGAAGAGAAGAGAAGAGAAGAGAAGAGAAGAGAAGAGAAGAGAAGAGAAGAGAAGAGAAGAGAAGAGAAGAGAAGAGAAGAGAAGAGAGAAGAGAAGAGAAGCTTTATTGTCATTTTTTTACTGTGAGCACATCAGCACACATTAAATATAGCAATAGCACTTAGACTTATATACCGCTTAACAGTGCTTTTACAGCCCTCTCTAAGCAGTCTACAGAGTCAGCCTATTGCCTCCAACAATCTGGGTCCTCATTTGACCCACCTCGGAAGGCAGGATGGAAGGCTGAGTCAACCTAGAGCCGGTGAGGATTGAACTGCTGGCAGTCAGCAGAATTAGCCTGCAATACTGCATTCTCACCACTACGCCACCAGGGCTCTTTTATGTCTGTCTTTCTCCCAGCCAGTGGTGAGGAACAATCATCTGTGGCTGGACATATCACAATCTTCATGATCACTAAACAAATGGTTGTAAGTCAAGGACTCTTACTACCAACCCTCCCAGGGAAAGGGTCTCAGAAACCAGAGTTTCTCTTCTCTCACTATTTCTTGCGTCTTTTACTATATTCTTATGTTTCTTAATGTATGATGCTATTACGAAAGTGCTTTGAAGTTTCTTGAAAGGTGGGACATAAATAATTATAGAACATGGATGACAAGTGCTCAAATTCTACGCGCTTATTTTATCATGCAGGCACCTAATTCACAATTATTCTGGCAATGATGTCATTAGTACATATTCTGTTTCAACACTTGCTCCTTTATTAAAAATGCCGAGGTGCCGACTTTGGCAGCAATTGCTGTGTCTCTTCCTTAATTGAGTCTACGAGTGCAGGGAAAGCTAACACCTTATCTAAAGATACATTTCCTTGCTTTACAGTACTGTCTTTTAGGTGTTACCACTGTAGAGCAAATGTTGAAATTTTGCATGGAGATCAACCCAGAACTGTGCTTTAAAAACAACAACAACAAGAGAAAGACCACTCTAATATAATTATGGGTTCACATATGTATTCTTGGCAGCATCAGCAGTTGACTTTGATTTGAATTTAACGAGTCAAAAATATAGCATTTTTGTGGATAAGGTCCAGTATATTTCAGAATTATTTTGAACAAATTTGACTATTTGCTTTATTTAAGCAATGTTTTCCCAGTTGCAATGTATGGCTGTGAAAGTTGGACCATAAGAAAGGCTGAGCACCAAAGAATCGAGGCCTTTGAACTATGGTGTTGGAGAAGACTCCTGCAAGTCCCTTGGACTGCAAGGCAATCCAACCAGTCAGTCCTAAATAAATGGAAATAGAATTCTTTATTCGCCAAGTGTGATTGGACACACAAGGAATTTGTCTTTGGTGCATATGCTCTCAGTGTACATAAAAGAAAAGATACATTTGTCAAGAATCATGAGGTACAACACTTAATGATTGTCATAGGGTTCAAATGAGCAATCAGGAAACAATCAATATTAATATAAATTGTAAGGATACAAGCAACAAGTTACAGTGATACAGTCATAAGTGGGAGGAAATGGGTGATAGGAACGACGAGAAAACTAATAGTAATAGTAATGCAGCCTTAGTGAATAGTTTCACAGTGGCAAGGTAATTATTTGTTTAGCAGAGTGATGGCGTTCGGGGAAAAACTGTTCTTGTGTCTAGTTGTCTTGGTGTGCAGTGCTATATAGTGACATTTTGAGGGTAGGAGTTGAAACAGTTTATGTCCAGGATGCGAGGGGTCTGTAAATATTTTCACGGCCCTCTTTTTGACTCGTGCAGTATACAGGTCCTCAATGGAAGGCAGGTTGGCAGTAATTGTTTTTTCTGCAGTTCTGATTATCCTCTGAAGTCTGTGTCTGTCTTGTTGGGTTGCAGAGCCGAACCAGACAGTTTTAGAGGTGCAGATGACAGACTCAATAATTCCTCTGTAGAACTGTATCAGTAGCTCCTTGGGCAGTTTGAGCTTCCTGAGTTGGCGCAGAAAGAACATTGTTGTGCTTTTTTGATGATGTTTTTGATGTTAGGCGACCATTTTAGGTCTTGAGATATGATAGAACCTAGAAATTTGAAGTTTGAAGAAATTAGAAGATATCAACCCTGACTGCTCTTTAGAAGGGCAGATCCTGAAGATGAAACTCAAATACTTTGGCCACTTAATGAGAAGGAAGGACTCACTGGAGAAGAGCCTAATGCTGGGAAAGATTGAGGGCAAAAGAAGGGGACGACAGAGAATGAGGTGGCTGGATGGAGGCACTGAAGCAGTCGGTGTGAGCTTAAATGGACTCCAGAGGATGGTAGAGGACAGGAAGGCCTGGAGGAACGTTGTCCATGGGGTCGCGATGGATCGGATATGATTTTGCAACTAACAACAAAAAGCAATGTTTATCTTGTCAGCTTATGGGTTCATCAACTAAAGTTTAGTTGATTAATCATAGGGCCAAGAAAGTCTGTACGGGTAGTCCTTGACTTACAATAGTTCATTTAATGACCGTTCGAAGTTACGATGATACTGAAAAAAGTAATTTATAACAATTTTTCACATTTGCACTGATGATGTGACCTAGTTTGGTTAACAAAATGTCTGGGCAATAAAATCACTGCAGTTGTTAAATTAGTCACACCGTATTCAAGGAATCTGGCTTCCCCATTGACTTTGCTTGTCAGAAGCTCAGAAAAGTTGGTCACATGATCCCAGAACACTGCGACCATCGTAAATGTGAGCCAGTTAAAACAGAGATAAAATAAGAGGGGAAAAAGACTAAAAGATAGATATCAAGGTGAAAAGAAATAGGAGAGAAGGGCTAGAAGGTTTTAGAAATGAAAGGATGATATTAGAATATGTATTAAAAATGAAATGATAAATGAATTGTAATTATTAAGAAAAACATTGCTAAGATTATTGTATGGATGTATGAAACTCAGAAAGCCAACACTCACGACATGAGATGTATAAAGATTAAAAATAAATAAAATTTATTGGAAAAAAATTGTGAGCCAGTTGACAAGCATCCACATTTTGATCATGCGACCACAGGGATGTTGCAACCATTGTAAGTATGAAAAATGACTCCTAAGTCACTTTTTTCACTGCCGTTGTAACTTCAAGCAGTCACTAAATGAGGCGGAGGTGGGTTCCTCCCGGTTTGGAACGGTTCACCTGAACCAGTAGCAACCTGCTGGTGATGTCACAATGATGTCACGGAAACGGTTCTGTTGGTGTCGATCCGTGGACGCCGCCATCTTTTTTTGGGATTTTTGGGGGGGAATTTTTTGGGGGGGAATTTTATTTTAAAAAACCATTTTTTTTCTTCTGCGCATGCGCAGAAGCCGAGTTTCCGGTACTGCACATGCATCGCCATCTTGTTTTCAGCTTTTTGGGGGGAATTTGTTTTTTGATTTTTTGGCACTGTGCATGAGTACGCGGCCACCAGGTGCGGGAGGAAGCAAACCTGCAGTAAGGTAAGTTAGAACCCACCCCTGGAACCAGGGGTGTCAAACTCAAGGCCCCCATCTATTCTCTGCCTCCCGAGTCCCAGCTGATCGGGAGGAAATGAGGATTTTGCAGTAACCTTCCCCCAGAGTGGGGAGGGAATAGAGATTTTGCAGTATCCTTCCCCTGCCAAGCCCACCAAGCCACCCCCACCAAGCCACGCCCACAGAACCGGTAGTAAAAAAATTGAATCCCACCACTGGCTCGTTAGTTGGAATCTTGACACTATCAATAATAGTAGAATTACAGAATGCAAGAACATGTTTTCTGGATGAGATGAAGGATCCCTCTAACCAGCTGTATACCTCACAATGTATAAAAAAATATTTGTAGGCATGTCCCTTTGCACGAAAGAACATCTCCACAAGTCCATATTGACTTTCAGGAGCATTTGATAAAATTGCAAAGGATGCCCACAGCATAGCATCACTGAAAAAGAAGGAGGACCCACGCTGAGATCCTGACGTATGATTTCACCTTCTCCCTCTGTTATCAACTTGAGATCATGTTTTATTGCACTGCGTTGTTGGTGCATCCGCTTCTGGAGGCCGAGTTGCTGGCACAGCACGATTGCAGAATTGACTTTAAGTGATGGGTTGTAGTTAAGTGAAGGGAACCAGCCTGTCCACAAGAACTTTAAATCTAGAAAGTGTAGTCCATATTTAGTACGGTGAGCACGTACTCTTTGGGCAGATGGGTATACACTCAACTTGCTAACCATCTGCAAAATAATTTAAAACATCATTTTCTCATAACAGCTGCATTTACCGATGGTGCTGGAAATCTTTCTCTCTAACCTTAACACTTTAGTAGACTCCAGAGGGGCACAAACAACAGCGAATGCAATCATTTTATTAAAAAAAAAAATCTTTGTTCCTACTATAAAATAAAATTGTGCTGGCTGTAGTTTTCCCCATGTGATGATTAGATGAACATTTACATTCTTTCTGCCCTTTAAGCAAGTCATGTGGCAGGTTTTCTGGACAATGCATTTGCACAGAAATAGTAGAAGTGCTGGCCCTGTAAATGGAAGGAGGTTGAGCTACTGCAGCCACCTTGGATCTGTCATGGGCTCATCGGAATCTGGCTTGGTGTGATGGTAGTAGTAGTAGTAATTGGAACCAGGACCATCTGACGGGGATGACACATCTCTCTTGGCATGTTTAGAGAGGCCAGGGGCTGAGGACGATGCTGTACCAGGCTCCTCAGGCAGTGGTTGTGGGGTGGTTGACCAGATGGAGAGCTGCCTGCCTGCACGGACACAGAGGAGGATTGGCTGCTGACAGGGAGTGAGGCTGATGGTCAGCAGATCCCCTGTGATGAGGAACAGCTGCCTCCCCCACTGGATCCGAGGGCACGGAGAGCGGAGCGTAGGCAAGCCTCAAGAAGGGCTGCTAGGCTACTCAGGAGGAGGTCACCCTACCCCTGCTCATCTCCTGGAGTGGAATGACTTAAGGAGACGCCGTAGGGAGTTAGTCTTTGCCAGGAACAATTGTTTTTGGCTTACAATCCCCCAGCTTTGACGCATGCCTTGTGCCTTGCTTTGAGGACTGCCTTCTGTCTTTTGTCTTGCCTTGCCTTGAGGACAGCCTTTTGCCTCATACCTTGTCTTTGTCCCAAGGACTGCTGTATGTCTAGTGCCTTGACTTTTCCTTGTGGACCGCAGTTTGCCTCATGGACTCGCTTAACTGAGTGGATGGGACTTGGGACCCTGGAGCTTGCCCTGTGAGCATGCTCCTACTCTGTGGACTTTCGTTGTTATATATGGGCTGTTGTTTGGGGGAACTGAGGGTGGCTGCCTTCAGGGTAGGGTGGGGTAGAGCCTTACCAGTTGTTGGAGGGAGGTTTGTTGGAACATTTAGTGAGAGTAGTAAAGGACTCTCGAGAGCAGGGGTCTCCAACCTTGGCAACTTTAAGACTTATGGACTTCAACTCCCAGAATTCCTCAGCCAGCCATAGAATTAATGTGATACTATAGTAAGTCAGTATCAAGAGAGAGAGGTTTAAAAAGTTAATATGTTGGCTGGAATCAGGTGATGGATATCTAGCATGGGCTCGTGTAAAAAAGAGCAGTCTCCATGGAGTCCCCTGATCACTATAAAAAAGACCACTAATATGTATTAAATTTTAACAACTCAACGTCAGTGGACTGTCAGAAACAACATAGATAGAATGTGACTTATTGTAATACTTATATGATGTTTACATATGCATGAAGATCATAGAATCATAAGGTTGGAAGAGGTCTTCTAGTCCAACCCCTTGACCACAGCAGGAGTCCTTATATCATCCTGGACAAATGGCTGTCCAATCTTTTCTTGAATCCTTCAGTGATGGAGCACCCACAATCCCAGAAGGGAAACTTATTTATTTATTTGTTTGTTTGTTTGTTTGTTTGTTTGTTTGTTTGTTTTATTTTATTTTATTTTATTTTATTTTATTTTATTTTATTTTATTTTATTTTATTTATTTTATTTTATTTTATTTTATTTTATTTTATTTTATTTTATTTTATTTTATTTTATTTTATTTTATTTTATTTTATTTTATTTTATTTATTTGTCAAACATGTACAGGATAGTAGCTGTTTGTATAAACATAACAAAAGTAAAAAGTTCCGATAAAAGAGGACAATAGGACAGTAGGACAGGGACGGTAGGCACAGTGGTGCACTTATGCCCGTCCCTTACAGACCTCTTAGGAATGGGGTGAGGTTGATGAGATAGATAGATAGATAGATAGATAGATAGATAGATAGATAGATAGATAGATAGATAGATAGATAGATAGATAGATAGATAGATAGATAGATAGATAGATAGATAGATAGATAGATAAACAGATAAACAGATAAACAGATAAATAGATAGACGGACAGAGACTGATTAGGTAGGTGGATGGATGGATGGATGGATGGACGGACGGACGGACGGATGGACGGACAGACATGGATGGTAGGTAGGTAGGTAGGCAGACAGATAGACAGACACAGACAAGGTAGGTAGGTAGATCATGGATGGATGGATGGATGGATGGATGGATGGATGGATGGATGGATGGATGGATGGGTAGATGGATGGGTAGATGGGTAGATGGGTAGATGGACGGACAGATAACCAGTGCTTAGATCCTAGAAAATTAGTTTCTAATTCTGTTTTTTGTTTAGTTCCTGGATCTCTTACATCAATTTAAAAACTCTGTTAGAGGGAAGAAACTCTGTTGTTAGAGGAAATAATTGCCATATAAAAAAAGAAAGGGAGGAAGCTTAATTACTGTAGAAATGTAATAAACTTTATTGGAAATGAGAATAATTTTGAGATGAAGAATTTTGAGTTATTAGCCCTCAGTCTGGATTTGGCAAAGAACATAAGGCTCTTAGGGCTGAAGTAAAATCATTTTTCAGATCAAGTTCAGTGCCTGATGATTTCCTGAACGTGTATATGTAGTTTTTAATGGCATTAATTTGAAAGTGGCTTCTTCTGTGATTTTTTTAAAAAAAAACATTCCAATCCAAACTCCTATGGATGGACGTTTTTGGTAGCCTCTCACCTAAATACTGACCAGATCCAACCGAACTGAACATGCTGAGTTCAGCTAGAATTGACTAAGGGCTGACATTGAGCTAGGTTCGTTCAGAGCTTAAAAACTTTAATTAGACTTTTTTCAGGTTAAACGCAAGTGCTCCATGTGGGCCTTCTCCAGGTTAACCGCATTGGCGCTGGTTTACTTCTGATATAAACTGTGACAGACTTTGGTGGGTGAGCGGAATGTGCCCCACTATGGGCTCAATGACTTCTATCATGAAATGAGTGAAAGCTTCAGTGTTTCACCGATCTATTTATGTTCTCCTAATGCTTATGCAACTGTCTTCCTGTGTCCAAAGCAGCACAAACAAAATCCACATTCAACAATCCAAGCATGAAAGCTAAAAACCAACAGTTTGAAATAGAAGGGACAGCTAAACAAGAACGCCTCACCCATATCCAGGCTTGAATATATTTTTTTAGATTAGATTATTATTAGAGTTGGAAGGGACCTTGTAGGTCATCTAGTCCAACCCCCTGCTCAAGCAGGAGTCCCTACACCATTTCGGATAAATGGCAGTCCAATCTCCTTTTGAAAGTCTCAAGTGTTGGAGCTCTCAAAACCTCCGCAGGCAAGCTGTTCCACTAGTTGATCGCTCTCACTGTCAGAAAGTTTCTCCTTATTTCCAGGTTGAATCTCTCTTTGGTCAGCTTCCATCCGTTATTCCTTGTCTGGCCTTCTGGTGCCTTGGAAAACAGCCTAATCCCCTCCTCTCTGTGGCAGCCCCTCAAGTATTGGAACACTGCTATCATGTCACCTCTGGTCCTTCTTTTCGCCAGACTGGCCAAGCTCAATTCCTGCAACCGTTCTTCGTATGTTTTAGTTTCCAGTCCCCTTAACATCCTTTTTTGGGGGGGCTTGGACAACCTGGAACTGCGCTGCCTGCATTCCCATCTAAGCATAGTTCACAAAATTGTATGCTATAACATCCTGCCTGTCAATGACTTCTTCAACTTCAACCACAATAATACACGGGCAAACAATCAATACAAACTCAAAGTAAACTGCTCCAATTGCAGAAAATACAAAACTTCAGCAACAGAGTGGTCAACACCTGGAACGCCCTACCCGACTCCGTTGTTACAGCCTCAAACCCTCAGAGCTTCAACCTCAAACTGTCTACCATGGACCTCACACCATTCCTAAGAGGTCCTGTAAGGGGGCGTGCATAAGCGCACCAGCGTGACTACCGTCCCTATCTTACTGTCCGCATTTACCTGTATTTACTTCCTTTGTTCGTGTTTATGTTCAGAGTTATACTTGTTACCTTGTACATGTTTGGCAAACAAACAAACAAACAAACAAACAAACAAGTAAATAAATGAATGAATGAATGAATGAATGAATGAATGAATGAATGAATGAATGAATAAATGAATGAATAAATAAATAAATAAAATATCCTAATTTGGAGATTGCACCTACAAATCAGTCCTCATGTTACTTTTAATCTGAAACAACTTTGGAGTTGAGATAATAAAATCAAAGGCTTTTCCGTCCGGTGATCATAAATTGCGGTCCAGGTAGTCCTTGACTTATAACAGTTTGTTTAGTGACCATTCAAAGTTACAACGGCATTGGTAAAAGTAACATACAACCATTTTTTCACCACACTAATGACCATTGCAGCATCCCCATGTCATGTCATCCAAATTCAGATACTTGACAACTGGTGTATATTTATGACGTATGAGATAATGGAATCAACACATTAACAAAGTTGGAAGGAATCTTGGAGCTCTTCTTGCTCAACTCCCTGCTCAGGCATGAGACCCTCTACCACAGGGGTCCCCAAACTTGGCAACTTTAAGACTTGTGGACTTCAACTCCCAGAATTCTCCAGCCAGCTGTGACTGGAGAATTCTGGGAGTTGAAGTCCACAAGTCTTAAAGTTGCCAAGTTTGAAGACCTCTGCTCTGACCATTTCAGACAAGTGGCTGTCCAATTTCTTCTTAAAGGCCTCCAGGGATGGACCCCCCACAACTTCTGAAGGCAAGACGATCCTCTGGTTGATTGTTCTCACTGTTAGGAAGTTTCTCCTTAGTTCTAGGTTGATGCTTCATCTTCAATAGTGATTTTCCTCAGTGGTAGAACAAGTGAATCTGACTAGATGAGATTTGATAAAAGAATGGGATTTGGATTTTCTCTCAGATTCCAGTGCTTTTAGAGATTTCTTTAAAGTGGATTGGGATAAAGCAGTACGGTTTTGTATCTGGAATATAAAATTATATAAAAAATTTTTTTTCATTTATTATTATATCTAATGTGTTCAACAATGTTTTGCGATCACATCACATTTGGGAAGCCTAGAAATTGCAGCTGTTGCACAGATGCCACACTTTCTGTCTCTGCGGCCATTCTACCGTGTTGTCTTTTATGGCCAGTGCGAGGACGCACCCGTCCCCTTCCAGTCAGGTTTATTGTTTTATATGTCTTGGTAGTGATTTTTGTTTAATTTTTTTTATATCTCCCTGACCAAGGGTCGCACCCTCTGTTTCAAATCTCTCTCTCTTTAGAGGAGAGGACAATCAGATCACTGGGAAAATAAAATAAAAGAAAGCCTCTCTTCACAGCTCTTCTCACTAAACCTTCCCTCCTGGAAATTACCACATAACATAACAGAGAGCTCCACATCTCTCTCAGCCAGGCCTTTTATAGTTCCTGGCCCTGCTATCTATGCTCCGATTGGCTGTCTCTTATGATGTCATCTATCCCCCCTCCCTTCTGGAGCACTGGGATAAACACCTCCCCCTTTCTACTTACCATGCATTTAAAAGCTGTTTGGCTCTATACTTGTTTAAACAGTTCCTATTAACAACATCTTAGCTTTATACAACAACTTGGTCTTAAACAGTTCCTTTTAACAACATTTTAACTTTATACAACAACTTGGTTTCCTGCTTGGGCAGGGGGTTGGACTAGATGACCTGCAAGGTCCCTTCCAACTCTGTTAATCTATGAAACATACTATTTTACATTCAGTACCTGTATGTGGGCACCACAACTAGTCTTAGCACTTTTGCCAGTTTACTGATTATATGATTCACAGTTTCATCTTTTCCTTTACACAGTCTGCATTGCTTGCTGTTGAATCCTTGATTTCATTAAGTTTGTAATTCATATTCTTCAGCTATATATTCTGTCTCCCATCTATGGCTAAGCCTGTATTTCTGCAATTTAACCTTGACTTAAGAATTGTTCGCTTATTATATCATCAGTATTCAGGTTTGCTTCTTACCACAGAAGAAGTGATGTGATTTCAAATTCCCAGATATTTGTAGCTTTCTTCCGTGGGCAAAAATTTTAACAGAATAACAAAATTGGAAGGGACCTTGGTGATCATCTAGTCCAACCCCTGCTCAAGAGGAGACCCTATATCATTTGAGACAAATGGTCGTCCAATCTCTTCTTAAAAGCCTGCAGTGCTGAAGCACCCAAAACTTCTGAAGGCAAGTTGTTCCACTAGTTAATTGTTCTCACTGTCAGGAAATTCCTTCTTAGTTCTAAGTTGCTTCTCTCCTTGATTAGTTTCTATCCATTGTTTCTTCTTCTGCCTTCTGGTGCTTTGGAAAACAGGTTGTCCCCTCTTCTTTGGGGCAACCCCTTAAGGTGACCAGATGTCCCACTTTTGGCGGGACAGTCCCGCTTTTTAATAATTTGTCCCGCGTCCCGCGGCGTTTCAAAAAAGTCCTGCTTTTTTAATTTGAATTTGCCCTGCACACCCCTCTGCCTCCTGCCTCGCCTGCCTCCTCCTGCCAGGCAAGGAGGGAGGGCAGTGAGAGGGGAAGCGGCAGTCTTGCCTGTTTGTCGCCGCAGTGCCGAAGAAGCTGGTGGCGTTCGCGGCGTGGGGCTTCCCCCGCCCGCTTTCCCTGGCCGCCGGGACGCCGCCATTTGCGTTCTTTTGCCCTTTGCGCATGCGCAGAGGGCAAAAGAACGCAAATGGCGGCATCCCGGCGGGCGGGGAAAGCGGGCGGGAGAAGCCCCGTGCCGTGAACGCCACCAGCTTCTTCGGCTCTGCAGCGACGAACAGGTAAGCCTGCGCCGGTAGGAACCACCCCTGGCTGCGATGAAGGGGGGGTGTTTGGGAGGAGTGCACAAAGCTGCAGGATAAGAGAGACGAACCCCTCCCGTCTTGCTCCCCTAGAAACCCCCCCCATCAATGGTGTCCCGCTTTACAAATATTAAAATCTGGTCACCTTACCTTAGATATTGGAAGACTGCTCTCATGTCATCCCTAGTCTTTCTTTCTATTAAACCAGACATAACCGATTCCTGCAACCGTTCTTCATACGCAGAGGTGGGTTCCAACTGGTTCTTTAGAACTGTTAGTAAACCGGTGATGATGTCATGGAGCCGGTTCTGTCGGTGCCAGTCCGTGGGTGCCGCCATCTTGAATTTTTCTTCTGCACATGCACAGAAGCTATTTTTTATTATTGTGAGTGCGCATGCGCGCGTGAAGTGTGTGCGCGAAGCGCAACCCTGAGCAAACCAGCAGCAAAAGGATCGAGAACCGACCCCTGTTCATACGTTTTAGTTTCCAGTCCCTAATCATCTTTGTGGCTCTTCTCTGCACTCTTTCCAGAATCGCGACATCTTTTTTTATAATATGCTGACCAAAACTGGATGCAGTTTTCTAATTTTATTTTATGAGATCTCATTTTAGAATTGGATCCCTTCATGTTGTTTCCTTTCCTTTTCCTGAGCAATTGCACTTTTGTTAAATCCAAACTCAATTTTGGTATCCTCACTATACAGTCCTTACATTACTGTGTCAGGATTCAATTTCATGTTATTTTTTTAAACTTTCCATACAAATCATCCAGTGGAATAGCTGGGGATATTTTTTCACTTAACAAACTGATCATATCCAAGTTTTGTTTTGTCCAAAATATGAATAAAGGATACCATTGAGATGGTAAAAAGTGATGGAAACAATGAGCCCCCTTGGGGGGGCGGGGGGGGGAAATCCTCTCCACATGTTTATGTTTCTAAAATAGTTTTTCTTTTTCTTTTTTCATAGCTTCTTTTAGAAAATTCTGGTGTTTGCATTACTGTCAAAGATTTCCAAACATGTCTACATCTCACTAGATGGGAGAGATCAAACACGTTTTTATAACCAATCCAATTCATTTGTTAGTTGTTGGAGGGTTTGTTTTTTGTGTGTGCGTGAAGTATCATTTTATCAATCCACAATTCATCATTTCTTTCTTATGAATTTCAGCAATTATCTTTTCCTTCAGGTGGATACAATGCATTTTTGAATGGCATTTGCTGCTATGCCAGTTAGCAGTTGAATATTATTGGCAAGCAAGCAAATAATTGGCCTGTAATTGCTTGCAATTCCGTCCTCGTCCCTGACTTTTGTTATTAAAAATATTCTACCAGTTTTCATCCACTCTTCGGCTTTCCCAATTTACAATATTTAATTAACTTGACTAGCCGGTGTTTCATGGAGAGTTATCAGATGTTGAAAACAAAATGCATCTACTTCAGCTTTGTACTGCAGTTCTTAACCTTCTTAGCTGTTTTTTTTTAAATCATTTCTGATATTATGACTGTATGATCAGTTTTGACCAAGCTAATGATCTTCTCAACTTCTGTTATCTATTTTGCATCTTTCTTAATACTCTTTTGAATTATTCCAGATGTCACTTCAGAATGTTAATGTTACATCTTTATCAGAACAAGCATCTATGTTAGTAATATTTCCCAGGAATGCTTTGCTAAAACAAATGCTCTTTTGTCCAAAACTTCTGATTTTTGCCAAAATTGATTTATTTCACCTTCATATTGTTTAATTCTCTTTGAAATAGCTCGCTTTAACTGAGATTAATTGTCATACTGCCAAGATTAAACCATTTCTGTAAACTTTCCTTGATTTTAATGTTGTTCTGTTTTCTTCAAATTGCTGATAGGGGTTTATAATTTGTTGATCTTTCTTTCCAATCAAATTTTCCATTTTGGTGATTGATTTCGCTGTTGTCGTTGTATAGCATTGTATCCCCACTCTGATGTTATCGCTGCCAGTGTGCCATAACCTAATTGATTGGTTTCAGCCTTGTTTAAGTATTCTCTACGATCACATTGGTGTCTTTTTCAATGATTAAAAAAAACCTTTCTGTGGTTTGATTTTTTTTTCATGTATTCAGTAACACTCAATTTTAGATCCATCTATCTGTCAGAGAGCTGACATTTATCAGTATTCTGTTCTCAGAAGCTAGTAACATTTGATGTTGGTCTTAAAAAGCTTTCATTCATATCATGTTCTTCAATCTCGTTTGTGTTGTTATTAACCCAACAAGCTTTATCAGTAGTTTATTTATTTGTTTTATTTATTTGTGAGATTTATATACCGCCTCACAGTGCAAGCACTCTCTAAGCAGTTTACACCAGTAAGCAATGTATATTTATATTGCCCCCAACAATCTGGGTCCTCATTTTACCTACCTCAGAAGGATGGAAGGCTGAGTCAACCTTGAGCCGTTGAGATTTGAACCGCTGACCTGCGGATCAGTGTCAGCTAATGTGGCATGAAGTACCTGCCTCTAACCGCTGCGCCACCTACAGCTCTTAGTTCTCTTTTTTTTCCTTCAGTTTTTTTTCCAATTCAATACCCATAAAAGCTTTTGTTCTAACTCCAAATATTTCTTGATCCATTCATTCCTATCCATTAGATTCTGACTTTGGATATGTACGAGGGTGAGTCAAAAGGTAATGCCATTTTCTTTAGGACAGGTATAATTAGAAACACAGGAACATGTAGCATACATCAAAATGAAGCTGGTCCTCTATGGATCACATCCCTACTTCTCAACATAGTCACCGTTTCTCTCAATAGCAATGTTCCACCTTCGAATGAGAGCATGTATCCCTGCCTTGTAAAATTTTGTTGACTGTTCTTTGAGCCACTTCTTCACTGCAGTTCTCACTTCCTCGTCACTGGAATAATGTTTGCCTCTCAAACTCTCTTTCATGGGGCTATAATCTAAAGTATTGTCCTCAAACACATTTTGTAATCATCTGTGAATGTTCACAGGGGTTTCCCCCTCAGCAACAAGGAATTCAATCACTGCTCTTTGTTTTTGACGCAACTCTAAGGGGGCAGCCATTTTGAATTTTCCTTGCGAGTCTAAACACCTGAAAAGTAAGAAACAAAATATTTCAGAACGTAAATGATATAATCATTTATAGTTGGGAAAAATTTCAGGTATTTTTATCAAACACTTCACCTGAAATAAAGAAAATGGCATTACTTTTTGACTCACCCTCGTACATTTCCAAATATCAAATAGAGGTAATCCTTAATTTACAACAGTTTAATTAGTCAGTTTGAGGTTACAATGGCACTGAAAAACTTATGACCAATTTTCACTCTTATGACTGTTGCAACATCCCCATGGTAACATTATTTTATGATCAATTTTCACTCTTATGACTGTTGCACGATCCCCATGGTCACGTAATTTACATTCGGATGCTTAACAACTGATTTTCATTTGTGACAGTCACAATGCCCCGGGATCATGTGATCCCCTTTTGCGACCTTCTGACAAGCAAAGTCAATGGGGAAATCAGATTCACTTAATAACCATGTTACCAATTTAAGAACTGCAGTGATGCTTAACAAATGAGCCACGGTGGCGCAGTGGTTAGAATGCAGTACTGCAGGCTACTTCTGCTGCCTGCCGGCTGCCTGCAATTTGGTAGTTCGAATCTCACCAGCTCAAAGTTGACTCATCTTTCTGAGGTCGGTAAAACGAGGACCCAGATTGTTGGGGGCAATAGGCTGACACTGTAAACTGTGATCTATTGCTCTGTTGAGGCCACCGAGGATTGCCTTGGCTTTTTTGGAAGCTGCAGCACACTGCTGGGTCATATCTAAGTGAGGATCCATTAAGACACCAAGACTTTTCTCAGAGCTGCTACTGTTGAGCCACGTACTGCCTATTCTATACCTGTGCATTTGGGTTTTCCTGCTTATGTAACGTACTACAAGTAATGTGACACTCAAACTCTTCAAAAGAGGCTAAGTTCCACCTTTAGTCAAGCTCTAAAAGAATTTACTTTTATATCATTTGCCTTGATGTGAGTTTTAAAATATTTTTGCTCTTGGGCATGATTTAACAATGTTTTTTATTTTGTTTTTAAGTCAATCCCTTTTCAGGTAATAAGCACTTCCCAATTTGTATATTGTTGTCAATGCTTTGGGACGAGTAGGTGATCCATAAATATTTTAATGAATAATGATATTTAAGTAAACAAAGGAGAAAACCTTGCAGGAAATAAACCATGATGAAAAGAAAGAGAAAGAATTGAAGGAATATCTGTGGAAAGATTCCTGATTTTCCCCGGAAGTCAGGGATGGTTTTCACTTACCTTCCCTACCGGTTCGCAAATGTGAGCGTGCATGTGCCACCTCCGCAAATGTGCCTGCTTTACTCTCACGTGAGCCTTCCATGCATGGGCCTGGCCTAAAAAAGTGCAAAAAAAGGAGCATAGAGCCAGGGCGGGTAGGCGGGGCCACCCGCGATTTCCGCTAACGGTTCAGGTGAACCGGTGCGAACCGGCTGAATACCACCTCTGCCTGAAGTGTTATGTTGGGTGTAGGATCAAGAAATAGGAAAGTGATTATACTAATTGCATATATGTGCAAATGTGTTGGGAGACGTCTTGGGAGCCAGAGTTTTGAAATATTTCACACCAGGGAGAGATAATTCCATTTATTTTAAGGGCAAGAATGTAGTTACCTTTGGAATTTATACCGATCCTCCCTCTTCTCCCACAAAAACCCTCTTTCGTAAAAAACGGCTCCTGGGCGCAGTGAGAAGAAAATCCATTGGAACCACACTTGAAAATTAAGGAGCAACAATTCTGTACATCGAAAAGAATTCTAGCTTTTCAATTTTTTTTCTCATGTTTGTTAATCAACGTTTCCTTAATATTCTTATTCAAATATTCTCTGGTTTAATAAAAAAAATAACAATGAGAACTGTGGCTGTAGCAGAACGTTTACCTTAATTGGGTTAGTTAATCTGTGGTGCATTCCTTCCTTTCCTTCCACTTCTCCCCTCCTTTCCTCTCCTCCTCCTTCTTCCTAAATCCCCCCCTCTCTTCTCAGCCTGTTTCCTATTATTCTCCTTTCCTTCCTCTACCTGGGCTTCTCTTCCTTAATTTTAGAAGTTCTTGGTCATTAGTATTTCCCTAAAAGTAACCAACTGGAAAACACTCCCCTTTTCTGCCATGCTAGGGAGTGAATATTTTGACAGTTTTTTCCCCTTAGAAGCCAATGTGTTTGTGAGTATTTTGTGCCGCCAACCAGCTCAGCATTCAGTAGGACAGTAGGAGAATTTTCACCGTGCAAAGCACAAGACCACATATATATATATATGTAGCAATCTTTTTTGCTGATAAATGAAAATAAAGGGAGACTATTATAGATCTATTTCGAGCTACTTAGCTCTCATCAGATAGCCATACCCTTACTGGGATTTGAACCTGGGCTACCTGCCTTATAAGGCAGCAGCTTAGCCATTAGGCCACAGGCTCTATTCCCTATCAGCTCTTCACCAGGAAAGGGTTATATATGTTTTTCTGTTGTATTGTCCTGGTGTACCCAAATATGGGAGAAAGCATCACAGCTTTCATTTTGCCTTTCGGCCCCTCTCTGGGACCATCCAGGCAGTTTCTATAGCCGACACACTATCTTCTATATGTGTAGCATTTTTTTGCTGATAAATGAAAATAAAGGGAGACTATTATAGATCTATTTCGTGTATTTGGGGGCGTTTTGTCTTGACTGCTTCCTCGTGAACGGAGGGGAGATCTTTTCAAACACAGGATGTTCAAGTTTATACCGTTGGTGTAATGCTCAAAATTGCACCCTTAAATATAGTTTGGAAAGGCACCATGGTTACAGAAAGAGAGATGCTGTAGGCCTACAATTTGTGTTGAAACCTGTTTCCAACACTTTGGAGATTGCCGTGAAAGCAGCCAAGATGTTTAAACCAAGCTGGCGAAGATGATATGTGCCATAAAGTTCTTTAGACCTCTAAATTCTCAGCCTGATTGGTTGAAACCTGATTGATTGGACAGATAATTTCTTGAGAGCCTTTGATATGAAGCTTCAAGCAAAGCAGAAACTCCATTCCTCACCTCCTTTGGCATTTCTGGGTGGTCTGCCTCTGCCCTCCCGAGAGGTTTAATTTATTATTTTTTTCTAAAAAAAAAAAAAGAAAGAAAAGAAAGAGGAAAAATAGGAGGAGGGAGGAGGCTTACTGCAATTTCAACAAGCCAGGCCAATTCCTCACAAGCAAAGAATATTGATGGATACTAAAGGTAATTTAAAACAAACGCTTTCCAAATTGTTTTAAAAAGGAGAAAAAGTTAAGTACAGATCAGCCGCTGGGTTCTTGCCAACAAATTGAATTTCTCCTTCTCTCTCTCTCTCTTTTTTTAAGCTGAGGTGATGCACCTACTGGGCTCACATCAATTACCTTTTGACACGTGGAAGATGATTGATGAGCCGCCTCAGGCGCTGGAGTCTACTTTGTCAACTACTCATAATTTATACATCTTATCTCTCGCAGAACAAAAGCAAAAGACAGTGTCAGGCCTTGAAGGAGAAGAAGAAACAGAGGGAAAAGGCGGGCAGGGAGGGAGGAGCGGCTGGTTTGCCAGGATGAGGCGATAACGTCCGATGACTGACTCAGCGCTCCCTTCCTCCCGTGGACTTCCGTCTGCCATGGCAGCTTGAGTTCATGAAGGTTTTTTTTTTTTTTTTTGCCCCCTTTCCCTGCTGGAAAAAAAAGCTGACTGCAGAAAACACACCGCAGCTCCTGTTACATTTTAATTACACTCCTATCTGCAAGGCTCTCCGGAGTGTGATGTTTGCTGTGACCTTTTGTTAATCAGCATTCTCAAGGCAGCCCTGTTAAGCACTCCTGACAGAGATTGATAATTTTATCCAGTGGGGCTCTCTTTTAAAAGCTTTCATTAGCAAACATTACGGAAATCTGATACACACACACACACAAACACACACACACACACACTGTAGAGGTGATCCATCAATTATTTGAAATATTGAAGTATCCTGGGTGGATAGTAGGTGAGTCTGTTATAGGAGCCAGCTTTGAGTGGGATGAAATCTCAACTGCAAGTTGATAAGCATAGGTAGGAGTCAAACTAAGCCTAACAAGGACAGAGTTTCTTCTTGTCTCCACCACATATTACACAGGTAACATGAGGTAAATGTCATTGTTCAGACCCCTTCCTTATTATCATTTCCCTTTGAAGTTTGAGTTTGTCTAAAAAGAATTAATGGGGCATCCCGTTTTCTAACAACGAATTGGCAATGCAGACTGAATTACAGCATGTTCTTCCTCCTCTTCCATTCCTCCTACCTTCTCTCTTCCTTCTCCATCTCCTCCTTCCTCGTCTCCATTTTAATCTGGACACCGATCAGTCCAATATGGTGTCCAGTTCTGAAGGTCTTCCTTTGTCTCAAATGGGATTCTTTTCCTTTGTTTTTCACAAGTGGGAGATAACAGAAATCAAGATTGATTCTTTCCTAGTTATTCTTTGCATTAAGTGTCTGAATTTTTTTTAAAAGTTTTAGCTTCCCTATTGGTACTTCCAATTTGATTCCACCACATCTAGTAAGTACGATTTATTCTGCTTACAATCCAAAATATTGGCGACCATTTTCCTCAACGCTATCATTCAAAGGCATCATTTTTTTTTCTTCATTCATGTTTTCTGATGGTCCAGCTTTCACAGCCATATGTTACAACTTTGTTGTGACTGTGACGCCTCAGATGCAGTGCCAAAACAACTGAACAGAATAACAGAGTTGGAAGGGACCTTGGAGGTCTTCTAGTCCAACCGCTTGCTCAGACAGGAAACCCTGTACCATTTCATACAAATGATTGTCTAATCTCTTCTTAAAAACTTCCAGTGTTGGAGCATTCACAACTTCTGGAGGCAAGCTGTTCCACTGATTAATTGTTCTAACTGTTAGGAAATTTCTGCTTAGTTCTAGGTTGCTTCTCTCCCTGATTAGTTTTCCATTCATTGCTTCTTGTCCTGCCCTCAGGTGCTTTGGAGAATAGTTTGACTCCCTCTTCTTTTGTGGCAACCCTTGAGATATTGGAACACTGCTATCATGTCACCCCTAGTCCTTCTTTTCCTCAGACTAGACATACCCAATTCCAGCAATCGTTCTTTATATGTTTTAGCGTCCAGTCCCCTAATCATCTTTGTTGCTCTTCTCTGCACTCTTTCTAGAGTCTCAGCATCCTTTTTACATCATGGCGACCAAAACTGGATGCAGTATTCCAAGTGTGGCCTTACCAAGGCATTATAAAGTCATATTAACACTTCATGTGATCTTGATTCTATCCTTCTGTTAATGCAACCTAGGATTGCATTGGCTTTTTTGGCAGCTGCAGCACACTGCTGGTTCATATTTAAATGATAGGCCACTAGGACTCCAGTTCATTCAAGATCCCTATCGCAGTTACTACTATTGAGCCAAGTACTACACTTGTGCTTTTGGTTTTTCTGCCTAAATAGAGAACCTTACTTTTTTCACCCTTGAATTTCATTTTGTTAGATAACTGGAGCACCACTTAAACACCATCGGCATTGACAAAATCACCATCAGTCAATTGCAAAAGGCAGCTTTACTCAGAACAGCTTACATCCTGCGGACGATACCTTTAATGCCATGAAACCGCAATTTCTGTCTATCCCAGATTTTTGAGAAGGCCCCGATGGGTGGATAAAAATGCCAAATCCAATCTAAACCTTTGGCTGACTGGGCAACAATCGATAATGATTGTCATTGCCCTGATTCCACTTTAAGTGATTTTGAATAAAAACAGATCTTGGCTATCAAACAGCAAAACATACTAATAAAATCTCAGCTTTGAGATATCTATGAAGTCCCCCCCCACCCTTTTTATCCCATTCTCCCCAGCCACAGACTAAAGAATATGGAAGGAACTTTGAGAAGTGAAGCAGTGCAGTGGCTGAGCAGTTAAGATGCTGGGCTTGTCAACTGGAAGGTTGGCAGTTCGAGACCCAAGCAACTGCGGGATGGGATGAGCTCCCGTTTCTTGTCCCATCTCCTGCCTACCTAGCAGTCTGAAAGCATGCAAATGCAAGTAGATTACTTCAGTGGGAAGGTAATGCATTCTCTGTGCCTTGGCATATAGTCATGCTGACCACGGAAGTGTCTCTGATTCCCTTTGCTAGGAAACAGAGCTGATGAACAGGTATATTTCTTGGTGTGCATACCTGAGGGGCAAAGACCTAGATACTACTGGACAGAGGAAAACTTTACCTTTATGCTTTAAAGCAAGCCTACAGGCCGGTAAACAATTCAAATCAGAAGGTGGGGGAGGAAAATAGAGCCACCATAGCAGGGGTGGGTTCTAACATAGCTCGCTGCCGGTTCGCTTCCTCCCGCGCCTCGTGGGCACGCTTCCTGGGCACGCTTTGCACACAGTGGCAAAAAAATTCCCAAAAAATAAAATAAAAAAGCCGGAAACAAGATGTCAACGCGTGCACAATGCCAGAAACTCAGCTTCTGCACATGTGCAGAAGAAAAAAAAAACCTGGAAAAAATAATTTTAAAAAATTCAGAAAAAAAAATCTGAAAAAAAAGATGGCAGCGCCCATGGACTGGCACCGACCGAACCGGTTCCGTGACGTCATCGTGAAGTCACCAGTGCTTTGCTACCGGTTCAGGTGAACTGGTCCGAACCGGGAGGAACCCACCTCTGCACCATAGCCATTAATGGCTGTGTAAATAGATGTCTGGCTATTATTTTTTCAAGAGCATAAGTAAAGTGCTAGTTCCTTGCCCCACACACTAAGAAATGCAACTGTTCACCAGCTAGCCCTGTTTGGTGGAAGGCTATGAAAAAGAAGGACAATTCCTCCACATTGGAAAGATTGAACAAACAACATGTGCTCCATTTTGCATTTTGCAAGATGCTTTTTACCTTTGACGTTGTGTTCTCCGCAGAGCTTAATGGCAGAAGCAGCCCTGTTTCAGATCACACGTCAACTCTGGAATATAAATTCTCAACTTAAAAAAGATGCTAATGTTAGTGTTCTGGAATTGCTTGTCACCGTGGCAGCCTTAAAAAAAAAAACCTCCCCACTCCTTCCTTTACATTCCACAATTACTCAAGGCTTGATTATAAAAGAGTTGAAACTGCCTTTAAAAAAAATGGCGCTCCTTAGTTTATATTTTAAAACCGTGCTTCCCCCCCCCTTTTTTTTTCTCTTCAGAGTACTAACCTTTTTTTTTTGTGGTGGTTGTTGTTGTTTGTTTGACAAGTTGCTTGTAGATAGAGCAGTTTTCCATAAGGAATTGAAATCATACATCAAATGTATTGTTTTATATGTAAGCCACTTGAGAACAATGAAAGCAGTTGCTGGAACCCAAATACCATTACAAATAGATTTATTGGAGTATGTTTTCTCCCACCCTTTTTCCAGAAGTTATTACTTTAATCTTAAGAATTTATGTAAGTAGGTTTGTAGCTTTTATATGCGTTATGCATTCACTTTTGAGACTTTTTAGCTATTTAGTGGCACGGTGTTTAAAACAAGTGTTATCAAGAAAATAATTTCAGCTTTAGATCATTTTTTTTTTACATTTGCTTCTGAATGCTACATATAAAATAGCCAGATGGTAATATACAAGAGTTATGGTGAGTGTCATGGAAACTTATCTTCACAATGCCCTTTAGCTTCTCAGCGCTCATCTCAAGGTAAAAAAAAACATCCGGAAAAGAACTGAGCTGCAATATCCCTTTGCAGGAAAATAACTGAAAATTCTAGCTTTATGTCTAGCTAATGTCTCCTAGCTTTAAATGTTTCTAACAGAGATTGCAATGATGGAAATGGGAGAAATTAAAGTCATTCTCATACCACACTTTTTTTTAAAAAAAGATGTGTGTTGAAGGGGAACGAGGTAGTAATAAAAGACTGTTTCACATTCAGCATGCCAAAAATAGGGTCTTTAGTAGAACAAATAATTCCATCATATGGGAAATGATATCGGGTACTTCAAAAATAATCTATATTTTCTGCTACCGGTATGTACATACACGCATGCCAGGGGTGGGTTCTAACTTAGCTCGCTGCCGGTTCGCTTCCTCCCGCGCCATGGGCGTGCTTAGTGTGCAATGGCAAGAAATCCCAAAAAATTCCCCCTCCCAAAAAAAGCCAAAAACAAGATGGCGATGCATGCGCAGTGTCAGAAACTCTGCTTCCGCGCATGAAGAAAAAAAAACCAGAAAAAAAATCCCGCCCCTAAAAAATTCCAGAACATTTTTTTTAAAAAAGATGGCAGCGCGCACGGACCAGCACCGACCGAACTGGTTCCGTGACATCATCGTGACGTCACCAACGGGTTGCTACCGGTTCGGGCAAACCGTACCAAACCGGAAGAACCCATCTGTGACACATGCACAAAGAGAGAGGGAGAAAGTGATTGTATACACAGACACACACAGACACACAAACACACTCAGCTAAAAGAGATTCCCTTCTCACCCTTTTTGGTGGTATTTGTTTTCCTCAAACTCACTCGATCTGGTTTGCTCCCAGAAGCAATTTGAGGGTTCTGCCCAGAATCTTAGCTATTTCCTAGCACTGCCATCTTCTGAACTTCTGATAAAGGAGAATATTTGTTGCTCAGGGTTGAAATGAGGGGTCCTTGGTGCTATCTGAGTTTGATTGTTTTCCTCAAGACGTTTCATTACCCAAACTAGGTACAATCCTGAGTACTGCTGATGTTACCTAGTTTGAGTAATGAAACATCTGCAATGTCTATGGAGATTCTCAGTCCTCCAGGTCATGGTTGTCCCAAAGGTGCTTTTTTTCCAAGAGGCAACTGGACTTTCTGGTTTTTCTTTGAAGATGTTTTGCTTCTCATTCTTCAGAGCTTGGGAGAAACATCTGCAAGAAAAGAACCAAGCTCAGAGAGCACCAAGGAGCCTTCAGCTTTGATCCTTAGATCTGTTGAAGCCATTTTCCCATCTTAGAAGTCATGGCCCCAACTGCCCCTACTATCACTTGGACTTCTTTGGCTTTGACTTTTCACATCCTGTCCAGTTCCTCATTCAGGTTCCGGTATTACTCCAGCTTCTCATCCTCCTCCTTCTTGCTGTTGCTGTCACATAACACCCCTATATCACCCCCATTGTCTTTTGGTCCTTGTCTATCACCACAATGTCTGATTGATTGACCGATACTTGCCTATCTACTTGAATCGAGGTGGCGCAGCAGTTAGAGTGCAGTACTCCAGGCTACTTTAGCTGACTGTGATCAGCAGGTCAGCGGTTCAAATCTCACTGGCTCAAGGTTGACTCAGCCTTCCATCCTTCCGAGGTCGGTAAAATGAGGACCCAGATTGTTGGGGGCAATATAAATATACATTGCTTACTGGTGTAAACCGCTTAGAGAGTGCTTGCACTTTGAGGCAGTACATAAGTCTCACAAATAAATAAACAAATAAACAAATAAACAAACAAACAAACAAACAAACAAACAAATAAACAAATAAATAAACAAACAAACAAACAAACAAATAAATAAATAAATAAATAAATAAATAAATAAATAAATAAATAAATAAATAAATAAATAAATAAATAAATAAATAAATAAATAAATAAATAAATAAATAAATAAATAAATAAATAAAAAGTCCCACAAGATGTGAACCCAGTTATCCTCCATGCCTTGTGTGAATCTTCTATCTGGAAGGATCTAATCCATACCTTGTGCAGATATTCCTGTTCACAGTGCCATCTATCGATGTTTGCTCTTCCGTCTGCATTTTACACTCTACTACAGGGAATGTTTTTGGAATTTTCAGCATGCGAGGAAGTGAACTGTTGGTGAGGCAAGTTAGAACCCACCCCTGCGTAAGACCACAACTGGAATACTCCATTCAGTTTTGGTCACCACATTACAAAAAAGATGTTGAGACTTTGGAAAAAGTGCAGAGAAGAGAAACTAAGATGATTAAAGGCCTGCAGACTAAGCCATATCAAGAACAGTTGCAGGAACTGGGTATGGCTAGTCTAGAGAAAAGAAGGGCTAGGGGTGACATGATAGCAGTGTTCTAGTATTTGAGGGGCTGCCACAAAGAAGAGGGGGTCAAGTTATTTTCCAAAGCACCAGAAGGCAGGACAAGAAAAATGGATGGAAACTTATCAAGGAGAGAAGCAACCTAGGAGAAATTTCCTAAGAGTGAGGACAATCAACCAGTCTTGCCTTCAAAAGTTGTAGGTGCTCTATCACTGGGGGCTTTTAAGAAGAGACTGGACAGCCACCTATTTTAAATGGTATAAGGTCTCCTGCTTGAGCAGCGGGTTGGACTAGAAGACCTCCAAGGTCCCTTCCGGCTCTATTCTGAGTGATTGAGAACCATTTCTGAAAAACCTTACCAAGAAAATTTCAAGGACTTGTCTCTGAGAATCAGACCTGATTGAAGGGAAGGCAAACTGTTCAGCCACCAACCAGCCTTGCTCTCTCTAACTGTCACTTTCATACGTATCCCTGCTGTGCTCCTTCAAAGAGAACCAAAGGGAAAGAAAATACTTTTATGGCACTCCTGCATTTTCATCAGAGGTGGTATTCAGCCGGTTTGGACCAGTTCAGGTGAATCGGTAGTGGCGACCCACAGCTGGCCTCGCCCACCCATCTCGGCGCTATGCTGTCCTATTTCTGCATGTTTTGAAGCTGCGTGCATGCGTGTAAGCCGCACATGCGAACAAAGTGCATGTGCAGATGGTTGCATTCGTGCGTGGAGGTGGCACATGCAAGAGAAGCGAGGGCACGCACGCACTCATATTTGCGACCCGGTAGGGAAGGTAAGTGAACACCACCTGCGATTTTCATGCTCTGCTCATCTGTACAAAAGGTGCTGCTGGCATGGACAGGACACTGCATTTCAGCTCCATCATCTAGCAGCAGGAAAGCAGAAGGACTGTGAGTCATGTGCACTGGGCTCTACACAAATTGCCACAGGAAGCCCAGTCAACCCTTTTAAGGATCCAGCATCCAACAGGCTTAACAGAGCTTTCGCTCAAGTGATGAATAGATGGCAGTACACTATTTCCTCAATGTAACTAGAGGTAGGATCAGCTGATTAGAGGGAAAAAGACAGTATGGTCTCTTAGAACATAGAATTATAAAGTTGGAAGGGATCTTGGAGGTCTTCTAGTCTGATCTCGTGCCCATGGCAGGAGATCCTTTACCATTCCAGACTTCCTTTTGGTCCCAATGGGTTGGATAGACATGGTCATAGAAAGAAAAACGGAATAACAGAACAGAAGCAGAGTTGGAAGGGACCTCGGTGGTCCTCCAGTCCAACCCCCATCCTACCTATACCATTTTAGACAAATGGCTTTCCAATATCTTCTTAAAAACCTCCAGTGATGGAGCACCTACAACTTCTGAAGGCAAGGCGTTCCACTGGTTAATTGTCCTCACTGTTGGGAACTTTCTGCTTAATTCCAGGTTGCTTCTCTCCTTGATTGGTTTCCATCCATTGTTTCTTGTGTTGCCTTCTGGTGCTTTGGAAAATAAGTTGACCCCATCTTCTTTGTGGCAGCCCCTCAAATATTGGAAATCTGCTATCATGTCACCCCTAGTCCTTCTTTTCACTCGAAAATCTTATTAGATTGGAATCTCTGTCTGGCAGTGCTTTCTCGTAAGATTTTGAAATATGACAAAATGTATAAATATTAAAAGATACAAAGTTGATTTGCTTAATTTAAGCTGAAATGTTATTCCAGGAAAAGAGTAAAACACAGAAAAACAAAATGCTCTTTAATTTTTTAAAAACTGCTCCGCATATTTTACGAGTTATGCTTTATCTTCAGTATTTGAAACAGATTTCCACATACTAACCATCAACTCTTTTTTTAAAAATGCATTTAATGACTCTGTCAAATAAATGGTTTGGTTAATGACAGATTTCGATGGAATATTTAAGTGCAGAAACATCATACTCACATCAAAGATCTGTGTTGTTAAGGAGAAGGAAACATGTGGTTCTTGAAGATGGACCATCAGAAAGGCTGAAGGCAGGGGGAAAATATTCCTTTGAATTCTGATGCTGGAGGAAATAGTTAAGAATTCTTTGGACCACAAGAAGAATGAATGACACACTGCTAAATGTAGTAAAATCAGACTGATCATTGCACACACTAAGACAAAGGCAAAAGTAATATTATTATTACTATTATTAAAACTATACTATTGCTATTGCTATGGTATGTGATACTATACTACATTGCACTATATACTATACTATTGTCAGGGTTCCAAATAGCATCCAAAATTAAATCAGAGTCCGAGTCAAAGTATTCCTCAAAGTCCCAATTTATTAATAGAGCCATGTTGGTACATCTGGGTGAAACCTGAATCTGAAGTCCTCCGGGTTTCACCACCCAGTTGAAAGTTCAAGTCCTTGTCCCCACACCCACAAATCCATCACATTGTCCAATCTTCTATTGCCATGCTGGCAGAGTCCACCCATCTCCTTCCGTGCAGGTGCAGAGGTGCAGAGACAAAGGATGACCTTGGCTTTCTAGAAAGAATTTGTTATGGCTACATACTAACAACCTCATACAATCCCCTTTCCCATTTTCCCACAGTAGAAAATGCATAGTAGAATAGTACAAAGTGTGGCAGGCCAAAGATCCCAAATAAAATGAGGTCATACAATGAAAAAAAAATCACTTAACAAATGTTTCACGTAACAATAAAAATTTTGGGCTCCATTGTGGTCTTAAGTTGAAGGACTACCTCTCTAGATCATCTGAAGTCATCCACAACTCGTCAAGAACTTAGATCTAGACTTCTCAGTACAGCCACCACAATCACATGACCAGACCACTGTCAGAGCTACAGACCCTAAAATACAGACAGTTCTTGACTTACGACCACAACTGAGCCCAAAGTTTATGTTGCTAAGTGAGAAATTTGCTAAGCGTGTTTTGCCCCGTTTTATGACTTTCTTGTCATGTTTGTTAACTGAATCATTGCAGTTCTTCAATGAGTTGTTAAGTGAATCTGGCTTCCCCATTGACGTTGCTAGTCAGAAGGTCGCAAAAGGAGGTCACCTGACCCCACAACACGACACTGGAACCGTCGTAAATGGAAATGCAATTGTCAAGCATCGGAATATAAGTTACGTGACCAAGGGGATGCTGCAGTGGTCACACGCTTTACCTGTAAAACTTCCGATTTGAGAACCTTATTGGTAAGAAGCAAGACTTTATGCAACTGGCTACTCTTCTGCCTTAAAACACTGACTTCCTTAATGCTCTTATTCCTCATTGGCTGGACTGTGACCTGAACTATTCTTTTGGAACCTCAATTAGCACTTGAATTGGTTTGGGTCTGAACTTCTGGATCTATGTCCCAACTATAGACTCTGTAGGTCTAGAGAGGTCTTAAGATTCTGTAGGTCTAGAGCAGGGGTGGGTTTCCCATTTTGTTACTACCGGTTATTACCTGCCTTCCGCGCATGTGCCCGGCCCCCAAAATGTGCCTACATAGGATAGCATAATGCTGGGGCGGGTGGGCGGTGGGCGGTGGGCAGTGGGTGTTTCCGCTACCAGTTCAGGCGAACCAGTCCGAACCGGCTGAATACCATAGCTGGTCTAGAGTAATTCTAGAGTAATTCTGTAGGTCTAGAGCAGAGGTCTCCAACCTTGGCAACTTTAAGACTTGTGGATCAAAGCTGGCTGTGGAATTCTGGGAGTTGAAGTCCAAGGTTGGAGACCCCTGCTCTAGAACAATTCTAGAGTTACTCTAGAATTAATGCTTCATTGTCATATCGTCTTGTTTTTCCTCTTTGTATGCCAATCCATCACTTCCATAGTGAAGTAGAGAATCATCTCGCTTGGTTTTCAAGAAAAGATTGGACAACCATTTCACTGGGATGGTATAGGGTCTCCTGCCTGAGCAGGGGATTAGACTGGAAGACCCCCCCCCCCAAGGTACCTTCTAACTCTTTATACTGATACTGAGGGTTAAAACAAGACCTTTATGTCACCACATTACAAAAAAGACGTTGAGACTTTGGAAAAAGTGCAAAGAAGAGCAACTAAGATGATTAAAGGCCTTGAGACTAAAACTGTATGAAGAACCGTTGCAGGATTTAGGTTTGGCCAGTCTAGAGAAAAGAAGGACTAGAGGTGACATGATAGAAGTCTTCAAATATTTGAGGGGTTGCCCCAAAGAAAAGGGGGGTCAACCTATCCTTGAAAGCTCCAGAAGGCAGGACAAGAAAGAATGGATGGAAACTAATCAAGGAGAGAAGCAATTTATTTTATTTTATTTTATTTTATTTTATCTTGTTTTGTTTTGTTTTGTTTGTTTGTTTGTTTGTTTGTTTGTTTATTTATTTGTCAAAACATGTACAAGATCGCAGGTATTGGTATAAACATAAACAAAAGCAAAGTAGGTACAGGTAAATTTGGACAATAGGACAGTAAGACAGGGATGGTAGGCACAATGGTGTGCTTATGAACGCCCCTTACAGACCTCTTAGGAACGGGGAGAGGTCGACTGTAGACAGTCTAAGGTTAAAGTTGTTGGGGTTTGGGGAAGAAAGCACAGAGTCAGGTAGTGCATTCCAGGCATTGGTCACTCTGTTGCTGAAATCGTATTTTCTGCAGTCGAGTTTGGAGCGGTTTACATTGAGTTTGAATCTATTACGTGCTCGTGTAATGTTGCGGTTGAAGCTGAAGTATTCATTGACAGGTAGGACATTGTGGCAGATGATTTTATGAACTACATTTAGATTAAGAGAAGTTTCTCCTGGAATTAAGGAGAAACTTCCCAACAGTGAGGACAGTTAACCAGAGGAATAGCTTGCCTTCAGAAGTTGTGGATGCTCCATCTCTGGAGGTTTTTAAGAAGTGACTGGACAGCCACTTGTCTGAAGTGGTAGAGGGTCTCTTGCTTGAGAAGACCTCCAAGGTCCCTTCCCATTCTATTCTGATTGATTGATTGATTGATTGATTGATTGATTGATTGATTGATTGACTTAATAAACTGTCTCCTAAGCTGTGGGTAGGGGTGATGGGGCGTGTTTGTTTGTTTGTTTGTTTGTCTGTCACTTGCTGTCGTTCCTTTTATAGCTGCAGCTTGCCTCAGTTGTGGCTTTGTCTTTGTTCACTGGTCTGTTTAATTCTCTCCCTCATTCATTAATCATCCCTTTGACTATTTATACCAGTGGCAAGTATAGCTAACATACTTAACGTTTCCTTTTGTCTCAGTGGCACTCTTTGTGGAGGCCAGCGGAAAGCTAATTATTAACTGTAAAATGACATTAAAAACTCTTAGATAAGCGTACAAATGGGGCATCTTGGTGAAAAGCTTTTTTTTCCCCCCTCTCTCCTTCCTCCCTTTTGGTAACCTTCAAGCGCTTGTAGCCAAGTGATTCCCCCCCCCACCCTCTTTATATAATGCTGAGTTCGTGGCATGGAGTGCCAAGAACAGGGATAATTGATGAAAGAGCTCCATTAAAACCTATTAAGTCTGCCAAAGTCTTTCCCCCCACCTTCTCTCAGTTTCACCTCAGGACAGTCGAGGGGGGAGAATTCCACATCTTATCAAACTGGAGCAGGACTGGCGCTTTTTATGATTGAAGGCGTCACCTCAAAAATTCACGCAATTTGCCTTTACTTCTCATTTTCATTCTCTACCTCCTTCCACCCTTCCTTTTCTATTTTTAATTTGGGATGGGTGGTGGGGTTTTTTTTTTTTTTTTTGGTATCTTGATGTCCTCACCTCAGCATAATCCTTGTATATTTAGGACCCGTAATCTCATATTGGGTTCCAATCAACCTTCATGAAGCCAGAGATCGAAAGAGATTTAATAGTTGGACTTCAGAAAAACTATATTTTGCTTAGGAATGTTGTTTACACTTGAGAAGGTACCATTACACTGTCAAACCACCCAGTGAAGGAGCTGAAAAGGGTTATAAAAATACCTGGACCAGAATTGGAGGTTTTTAGGGAACAGAAGTCACCTTTGCCAAACTCGTTTCTCTTGCATGCCTCGTGCTTCAGAATGCAAAGAGAGAGAGAGAGAAAACAACACAAAAATTAGAAACCAAATGCCTTCTGTGGTTACATTTTTGGCACCAATTTTCACTGTGGTAGGGAAGGAAACAGACCCAATCGTGCAGTGGAGAAGACAGCCAAATCTGTGATATATATATATATATATATATATATATATATATATATATATATATATATATATATATATATATATATATATATATATATATATATATATATATATATATATATATATATATATATATATATATATATATATATATATATATATATATATATATATATATATATATATATATATATAAATAATTCTGGGATGGATTCTCACAACTGCTCCAGAGAAGGAAGAAGAAGGCAAATCCATCAGTAAGATCCAGGAACTTAAATTTTCAAAATAAGGCAATACATCTAGAAAGACAGGATTGTAAAAACTGGAGTGACTGTGAGTGGAATCATTTCTGCCAGCTTTATAGATTGCAGCCAACTTCTTCCAGAATGGTTTTTTTTTTTCCAGCTTCTCAGGCTGGCCTATAGCTGTGGGAATTTCTTGGTGGTCTCCCATCCAAAATACTAAGCAAATCCAACCCTGCTTAGCTTTGAGGGATCAGCTAAGGGTTGAAGTCTTGTATGCCTCAACGCAATAATTCCACACAAGGTGACTTTATCATCAGTAAGGAGCATTTTCATCCTGCAGTTAAAGAATAAGGAACATTTTCATCCTGTGTGTTTTAAGAACCGGAAATAAATATAGTTATCTTCCTCTAGAGTCAAAATATTTGTGGAGGGTGGGGAGAATTGTGAACTTGGAAAGTCTCCCTCCCTGTTAATTTATTCTTCCTTTTCATTTTGCAAAACCTAAAGCTGTTTTCGAGGTCTGGGTAAAACCTACTAGAAAAGAGCAAATAAGGTCTCTTGTCCAAAATATATCTCAGTAAATAACTTCATAAATATTTGAATTGAATAGAATAGAATTTTTATTGGCCAAGTGTGAGTGGACACACAAGGAATTTGTCTTGGTGCATATGCTCTCAGTGTACATAAAAGAAAAGATACGTTGGTCAAGAAGGTACAACACTTAATGATAGTTCGGGTACAAATAAGCAATCAAATCATTTTAGGAACCAGTTAATATAAATCATAAGGATACAAGCAACAAAGTTACAGTCATATAGTCATTATGGGAGGAGATGGGTGATGGGAACGATGAGAAGATTAATAGTAATGCAGACTTAGTAAATAGTTTGACAGTATTGAGGGAATTATTTGTTTAGCAGAGTGATGGCGTTCGGGAAAAAACTGTTCTTGTGTCTAGTTGTTCTGGTGTGCAGTGCTATAGCGTCGTTTTGAGGGTAGGAGTTGAAACAGTTTGTGTCCAGGATGTGAGGGGTCTGTAAATATTTTCACAGCCCTCTTTTTGACTCGTGCAGTATACAGGTCCTCAATGGAAGGCAGGTTGGTAGCAATTGTTTTTTCTGCAGTTCTAATTATTCGTTGAAGTCTGTGTCTGTCTTGTTGGGTTGCAGAACCAAACCAGACAGTTATAGAGGTGCAGATGACAGACTTAATAGTTCCTCTGTAGAACTGTATCAGCAGCTCCTTGGGCAGTTTGAGCTTTCTGAGTTGGCGTAGAAAGAACATTCTTTGTTGTGCTTTTTTGATGACATTTTTGATGTTAGGTGTCCATTTTAGATCTTGGGATATGGTAGAACCTAGAAATTTGAAGGTCTCTACTGTTGATACTGTGTTGCAAGAGGTGGAAGTATGGGCACATTTTTCCTAAAGTCTACCACCATTTCTACAATTTTGAGCATGTTCAGTTCCAGATTGTTCCAGTCGCACCACAAGGTTAGTTGTTCAACCTCCTGTCTTATATGCGGATTCATCATTGCCTCGAATGAGGCCGATCACTGTTGTGTCATCTGCGAACTTCAGTAGTTTAACAGATGGATCGTTAGAGATGCAGTCATTGGTATATATGCCATGGGTACCTTCACTTTAAGACACAATGGAAACATAAATGCTTGTGATCTAGGACAGGGGTCTCCAACCTTGGCAACTTTATGACTTGTGGACTTCAACTCCCAGAATTCCTCAGCCAGCTTTGCTGGCTGAGGAATTCTGGGAGTTGAAGTCCACAAGTCATAAAGTTGCCAAGGTTGGAGACCCCTGATCTAGCAAGTGGAAGTGAAGCAGCTCAATTCCCATAGCCTAGCTGGAATAGCTCTGGGTAACTTCACCTGTAATTCATGCTCCATTGGGGTGATGCTTCTAAATGATATGTCTTAAATATTGGAAAGATTAAAATCCCAGGCAGTACTGTTGTCCTTGACTTTCATCTTCTATATCCAAGCTTGTAAATGCTTTTGCTATTGAATAATAATCTCACTTTACAAAGTTCAAGCTTTGCTGTATCTAAAAATACAGATTTTGAAAAAGATATGCAACTTGACTAGTGGAAAAAATGGCAAGGCGATACAATTTTTAATCTGTTTTCAATCTGGATTCTTCAGTTGAAACTGTACAGTCATACATTTTAAAACTCACAAACTAGGAAAGTCTTAGAAAATGAATGCATCAACCATGGGAAATGTATGCAAATATTTCTACTATTCATTTACATCTAAATGAACGCAATAAATGCAAGCAGGTACACCAGCATTTTCTCCCATTTTTACTGCTGATAGGACTTGGTTTGTGAACTCCGTCAAGTCTATTTAGACATTTGTGGGTTTTTTGGTGAAGGTGAAATTTATATACTTTTTTCCTCTGAGGTTGTGCTTATTTATTGTGCTTATTTACAAGCTGGACAAATAGAGACATTCTTAGAAAGGCTGCTTGTTGTGTCTTAGTGAAATATTGTACTGGTCCTTATAAACATTATTCACGGCGTTGAATTTTATTGAATGCTGTTGCATTTGCTCTAAACTTGCAGAAATAATACTGGGTATAAAAGCATAACTCGAAGAAGCAATCTCATATGAATCTATAAGCAGTATGAGATAAATTAAACACTGCTGGTTTTCTCTCAATAGCCCTAAGCAGGTCTGTTAAAGACTGAATCGCAGCATTCAGACAAAATAGCAAGCTTGGTTAGATTTAACCTTAATTAGCTTATTTCTGGCATGGTGGGTTGTTCGACTGAACCATCTGATTAGTTCAGTGGTTCCCAAAGTGGGTGGTACCGCCCCCCAGGGGGCGGTGGGAACCCATAGGGGGGCGGTGAGAGGCAAGGGTGGTGACAGGGGGGCGGTGAGAGGGGCCAGGGGGGCGGTAGGTAGTTTGCCATGCTTTTGCATTGAAGCTCCCTCGCGTTCCTCGTTCTTGTGTGCAGGGCAGCCCATTCTGAAAGAAAATGCGAGATGTTTTCTTTCAGAATGGGCTGCCCTGCACCCAAGAGTGTAGAATGCGACGGAGTTACAAGTGCTAGATATGATGCCCGTCTTGCGGCCCGGCTAGCCCCTGCCCAGCCCCCGCTCCGCTCCACCCTGCATGACTGGTCACTCCAAACTGCGTCCCATTGCGCAACGGGCATCCTACCTAGCACTTGAAGCTCCCTCGTGTTCCTCGCTCTTGTGTGCAGGGCAGCTCATTCTGAAAGAAAACGCAAGATGTTTTCTTTCAGAATGGGCTGCCCTGCACACAAGAGCGTGGAATGCGACAGAGTTACAAGTGCTAGGTACTGAGCACGGCACAGCGACGAGGGAAGCTGTCCGCTCCCACAGCTGCTCGAGCGAGCGCTTGCAGACCCTCAGGAAGGCCCTGCTGCGGAACCTGCGCCTGCGCGGACTTTCCCGCCCGGCGTCCCTGGCGCCTAGCAACCTGGCGCGTGCAATATGGCGGGCTTCCCTTCGGCATGGAGCACCCGCAGATCTCAGCCCAGCTGCCCCCCGACATCAACCCCACCAAGGCGCCTGTGGCCTTCGGCCGCCGAGGCCTCCCCAAGGTCAATGAAGAGCTGCAGCACCCCAAGCTGCTGATGTGGCAGCCAGCCTTGATGGCGCTCTGCGACCTGGTGTATGACCCGGTGAACGCTTACCAAGCCATCGGCCTGGGTGAGCGGCGGCGGCCTGGCCACGGCTGGCGGGAGGGAAGGGAAGGGAGGGAAGAAGGAAAGAAAAAAGAAAGAAAGAAAGAGAGAGGAAGGAAGGAAGGAAGGAAGACAGAAAGAAAGAAAGAGAAAGAAAGAAAGAAAGAAAGAAAGAAAGAAAGAAAGAAAGAAAGAAAGAAAGAAAGAAAGAAAGAAAGAAAGAAAGAAAGAAAGAAGATGGTAGAAAGGAAGGAAGACAGACAGAAAAAGAAAGGAGGGAGGGAAGAAGGAAAGAAAGAGGGAGGGAGGGAGGGAGGGAGGGAGGAAGAAAGAAAGATGGTAGGAAGGAAGGAAGACAAAAAGAAAGGAGGAAGGGAAGGGAGGGAAGAAGGAAAGAAAAAGGAAAGAAACAGGGAGGGAGGGAGGAAGAAAGAAAGATGGTAGGAAGTAAGTAAGACAGACAGAAAGAAAAAGATGGTAGGTAGGAAGGAAGACAGACAGAAAGAAGAGATGGTAGGAAGGAAGGAAGACAGACAGAAAGAAAGAAAGGAAAGAAAGAAAAAGAAAGATGGTAGGAAAAAAGACAGAAAGAAAAAGAAAGAAAGAGGGGGAAGATAGAGAAGAAAGAAAGAACGAAAGAAAGACTTATGACCACAATTGAGCCTAACATTTTGGTTGCTAAGCAAGAGCGTGGTTAAGTGAGTTTCACCACACTTTACAAGTTGGCCACGCCCACCTGGTCACCTGACCACTAAGCCACGCCCACCTGAGGGGTGGGGTGGGGGGGCGGTGAGGATGAGTTTGTAGCACCAAGGGGGCAGTGGACTGAAAAAGTTTGGGAACCACTGGATTAGTTTATAGGGCTGTGCGAAGCATTTCAAGGACACTTTGAGGAACATAATGGAGCAAAGTCATGGTAAAAACCCATGATGCAATCCTGCCAAGTATTGCGAAGAACATATCTACCTGAGTGCTTTGATTTTAATGGCATCCCTTTGAACAATTTGCAAAGTCCTGCTAGTTTAGGTTTCAGTATATTGTGCAAACCAGAGGTCGGTTTCAGCAGGTTCTGACCAGTTCCGGAGAACAGGTAGCAGGAATTTGAGTAGTTCGGAGAACCAGTAGCGGAAATTTTGAGTAGTTTGGAGAACCGGTAAATACCACCTCTGACTGGCTCCGCCCCCATCTATTCTCTGCCTCCCAAGTCCCAGCTGATCGGGAGGAAATGGGGATTTTGCAGTATCCTTCCCCTGGAGTGGGGAGGGAATAGAGATTTTATAGTATCTTTACCCTGGAATGGGGTGGGAATGGAGATTTTACAATATCCTTCCCCTGCTACGCCCATCAAGCCACACCCTCAGAACCGGCAATAAAAAAAAAATTGAATCCCACCACTTGTGCAAAATGAGTGAATTTAGTAACCAAGTCAGAGGTGGGATTCAGCAGGCTCTGACCAGTTCTGGAGAACCGGTAGCGGAAATTTTGAGTAGTTCGGAGAACCGGTAAATACCACCTCTGACTGGCCCCGCCCCCATCTATTCTCTGCCTCCGGAGTCCCAGCTGATCGGGAGGAAATGGGGATTTTGCAGTAACCTTCCCCTGGAGTGGGGGAGGGAATGGAAATTTTATAGTATCCTTCCCCTGCTATGCCCACCAAGCCACGCCACGCCCACCAAGCCATGCCCACAGAAGCGGTAGTAAAAATGTTTGAATCCCACCACTGAACCAAGTCATCTGTGCTGTGGGAACTTAGACAATGTGGGGCTGGGGATGACCTTGAGAAGTAGAGAAAATGTGTCCTTCAAAGATGGAAAACTGCCAACCCTAATCTTAAGGTGCCCTCTCAATGTATTTGTTACTGATAGAAAGAAATGTTGCAGTTCAGGGTTGAACAGTGGGGTCGTTGGTGCTCTCTGAGCTTGGTTGTTTTCTTGCAGATGTTTCATAACCCAACTAGCCACTAATAGATTAAAGGAGAGCAAACCCCACTCCCTACTAGCCCTACCGTAGTTTGGTAATGAAATGTCCGCAGGAAAACAAGCAAGCTCAGAGAGCATCAAGGACCTCACAGTATTTGGTATTGTTCTTCAATTTTGTAGGGCAAGAAATATGCGAGGAATGTGTATCTTTGATTGTGTTGGTTGCAACAGAATAGGCTACATAGATCCAGAATCTCGACCCTCCTACAGAAGAGTGTTACAACATTTCTCTTTTCTACATGATCATCACAAAAGTGCAAGGCTTCTTTGTGGAGGAGGAAGCGTGCAAAAGTTACACAATTATAAGGCTTTTTCCCAAACAAGCATAACTATAATGCATTTTCTAGCAGACAGCTATCAATACAGCAGACCCAAACAAGCATTTTCTAATAGGCAGCTATTGATACAGTCCATGTTTATACAGAATACAAAATAACGGAGTTGGACCTTGGAAGTCTTATAGTCCAACCCTCTGCTCAAGCAGAAGACACTATACCATTCTGGACAAATGGTTGCCCAATCTCTTCTTGAAAATCTCCCGTGATGGAGCATCCACAACTTCTGGAGGGAAGCCGTTCCACTGATTAATTGTTCTCATTGTCAGGAAATTTCTCCTCAGTTCTAGATTGGATCTCTCTATGATAAGCTTCCATCTGTTTATTTCTTGTCTTGCTGTGGAGTTTCTCATACAATGAAGCACTTCATGGCTTCCCTAGGCTGTTGGCTCCTGAAGGAAAGCATTCTTGCTGGAGGAACCACGCTTTCCTGTGGTCCATGTGGTTTACATTTTCTGAGCACAGTGGGTGACTTAGCAATTGTTTTTGGGTTTTGCAGTCTAGCCGTTGCATTTTAAAAGGCCTCATGGGAGCTGCCGCTGTCTTCTGGATAATTTATGCAACACAGGCCTTCCTTTAGTTAATTTGATTCAGCTTTTTGATTACTGCAGTCACCAAGTTGAATCGGGAAGTGATTTGCAAAAATGGGTTTCAAACTGGATTTTTCATTCTTGTCCAGGTTTTTTTTAGATTAGATTAGATTAGATTAGATTAGATTAGATTAACAGAGTTGGAAGGGACCTTGTAGGTCATCTAATCCAACTCCCCGCCCAAGCAGGAGATCCCACACCATCCCCGACAAATGGCAGTCCAATCTCTACCTGAAAGCTTCCAGTGATGAAGCTCCCACAACTTCTGAAGGCAACTTCTGTTCCGTTGGTTGATTGTTCTCACTGTCAGAAAAATTCTCCTTATTTCTAGGTTGAATGTTTGTTCAGTTTCCATCCATTATTTCTTGTCTGGCCTTCGGGTGCTTTGGAAAATAGCTTGACCCCTTCCTCTCTGTGGCAGCCCCTCAAATATTGGAAGACTGCTCTCATGTCTCCCCTGGTCCTTCTCTTCACTCGACTAGCCATGCCAAGTTCCTGCAACCGTTCTACATAGGTTTATTGAAGCCCTTAAGAGCAGACCAACCACTGAACCAGGATTAGAATTCAGTGCTCTGTAACAGGCATCTCACACCACGTAGGTGAACAGTAGATGAACTTATATAGATGAACAGTTGTATTATTTTTTTTAAAAAAATCTGTTAACAAAATACTTGCAATAGAAATTTCAATTTCCCTCTCCCTGAGCCTATGTAATTCTTATAGGTGGATATGGGGATTGTTGCCACATTAAAAACAACAACAACAACAACAACAACAACAACAACAACACTAAAATGTTGTGTTTTCCATTTTTGTAAGCCTGAGGGAGGGGGAGTCAAACATGTCATCAGTCTCGAATCCCTTCGCACTTACAAGAGCTTTAAGTCCACCCACCTTTACTTCCATTGACTCTTATCTACCGCCAATTTGCTTTGGCCGTCAATAGTTCAGATTCTTGTAAGAGAGCTGAAGTTTGCAATAAATCTTTATGCCCATTTGAACTACCCCTTTTTCCTGATTTCCATGGTGCTTGACACAACCATTCATTTAGAGACCATTTTAACTTACAATGGCACTGGAAAAAATAACTATGATTGGTCCTTGCAAGCACCATCGTCACAATATCCCTACAGCGATGCGATCGAAATTCAGATACTTGGTAACCAGCATGTATTTTGACGGTCGCAGCATTCTGGGAACACATGATTGCTGTTTATGACCTTCCCAGCCAGCTTCTGACAAGCAAAGTTAATGGAGGAAGCTGGATTCGCTTAATGACCCTGTGCTTCACTTAACAACTGAAGTGATTCACTTAACAGCTATCACAAAACAAGGTCATGAAATTGGATGTGACTCACTTAACAAATGCCCTGCTTAATGACAGAAATTCTGAACTCAGTTGAAGTAATCACTTGAGGACTACCTGCATTGCTATTGTGTATCCATGCCAGGGGTGGGTTCCACTTACCTTTGCCACCGGTTCACACGCGCGCTTGCTCTACTCTCTCTCTCCCGCGTGCCTCCCCTCGTGCGATTTGGCTTTCGCGCATGCTCAGAAGCAGGAATTAGCCCAAAACACAGCTGAGGAGCTCATCAGCTGTGCTTCGGGCAAGAAATAAAGGTAAAAATTCACCCGCGGAAGGGGAAAAATTTGCAAAAAATAAAAAAAGATGGCAGCGCACACGGAACGGCATCGACAGTGGCGTCACCAGCGGGTCGCTACCAGTTCAGACGATTCAGTCCAAACCCGGAGGAACCCACCCCTGATCCATGCATTACGCCTTGCAGATTATGTTCATATCTCCACCTGGGTCTTTATCTCCTACCACTAGTCTTTTGGCAATCAAATATTTAAAAGTTGCAAGGTTTTAATTAAAATGATTTAATTTTAATTAATGCACCTGAACTCGAATCTGGGGCTAACCAGAATCTCAGAAAACTAAATCGTGTGAGTGTCAAACTCGATCGCATCGTGTGACATCACGTGACATATCACAACTTTTTTTTTTGGCCTTTGCGGAGCCATTTTTGCCTTGCCTGCGCATGATGCATCCGGCCCATGGGCCGCCACTTTGACACCCTTGGTATAGAACATAAAATAGGCAGGAAACATTAAATAGAAAAGATTATGAGTACGAAATCTGACAGATGAACCTTACTCTCATTTTTTTTATTGATCGTTTGCCTTCCTAACTATCAAGTAGTTGTTTTTTCTAAAGTCATACCAGATTCAATACAGATGCCCTCTAATCAACTGTTTGGTAAAGGCACAGCCTTTGTTGGCATTTTCCTCTAGGTAGTCATTGACTAATAATGTCTAATAATATCTGGGCTGGATCTATGATGGTAGAAAGTCAGTAGTCTTTCTATTCAGAATATCAAATCATTCTTTTCGGAGTTTCCATGGCTGCTGGTTATTTCCATGCTTGAGCAGAGGGAAGGAGGTGCAAAGGAAGGGAGCTCTGAGCTCCGAAGCCTCTCCTTGCTAGCATTTTCAGAGACAGATGAACTTATGGCCCATGTCCTGTCGGCTTTAGCCTGGTTCCTGTCTTCACAAAACTCTCCGAGATACATCTTTGGAGAGCAAAACGCTATTAGCCAGAACAGACTGAACATCTTCATCAGCCAAGCAAGCCGAGGTCTGGCCTGTAATTGAGACACATGTGGTGCTGTCAGCAGGTGATGGCAGACAGACGTACCTGAATGACAGTGTGACAAGGAGCAGAGACAGGGGGCCCATCCAGGCGCTCTTACTGCCAGAGTGATGAGCGCAGGGGAACACAGCCTGCGCATTATCAGCAAGCCAAGATAGAGCTGAGGCTTTAGGAGGGATGCCAGACAGTTTGCAACGTGCTACAAATTTCTTTCAGCGGTTAGTCTCTTTCCTAGGCACAGCCCCCTCGCTATTCTGCAGACAAGAGAGGCTCATATCCTGCAGACGGATGATAGATGTGACACCTCTTTGAAAAATAAAAAAAATAAAAAAGCTGTTTGTCTTCCACAGGTGTACGCTTTCCCCATCTTCCAGCGAGAGGCAGGGAAGAGCTGGGGGGCGCGACGCCGCTCAGCCCATCACTCGCGATAATGATTTGATATACTCGGGGCTGTATCGAAAGGGTGGAGGGGTGGGGTGGGAAAGGATCTTTCATGTACAATTATGACAGAAAATAAAGGTGCTGACGCGTTGTGTACAGAGAAGAGGCGGGAGATCAAAGGACTCTAATGAAAGTGGATTACATTAAAGAAGATGGCCAATCTTCTCACTGCCATGCTGGCTTTCAAGGCAGGGGAGCAGGGGGCAGGGTTGGCTTGCAAACAGCCCTTCCAACAGGCAATTCTCCATCTGCAGCATCCATTTTATTAACCCAGAGAACTCTTCCACGACATTTTATTGTGTGTACAGACAAGGACTGATTCACTATTCTACCTGGGCTGCTGGTCAGGTGACATTTGGTTCTAAAAGCCTAGCCAAGGAAAGAAAGATCAACAGAAATCATCCCGCAAACCCCCCCCCCTTCTCCTCAGTGGCACTGAATAGGCTACGACAGTGATGGCAAACCTTTTTTGGTTCACGTGCCAAAAGGGGTGGGGGCGCAGGGGGGTCACATGCATGCATGCCCACACCCATAATTCCATGTGCCCCCCCGCGCATGTGCACGTGACACCCCCTGCTCCCGGCACATGATGGCACACCCGTTTTTCGCTCACCCCAGGCTTCAGAGCCTTTCTAGGAGCCTGGGGAGGGCGGAAATGGCCTTCCACACACATACACGGAGACCCTCTGGAGCAGTGGTGAAATGCTCCCGGTTCGCTTTTACGGAACGCTTTGTGCATGTGCAAAGGGTAAAAGAACTCAAATGGTGGTGTCCCGGCGGGTGGGCGGAGCGCCGTGCTACCTGCGCGATCGGCTCTCCGCCGACAGACAGATAAAAGTGAACCGGGAGCATTTCATCCCTGCTCTGGAGGCAGAAAATGGCGCATTTGCCAAGTTCCGGTTGAACCAGAAGGCCCATTTTTTTGCTCTCCCCAGGCTTCAGAGCCTTTTTAGGAGACTGGGGAGGGTGAAAATGGCCTTCCACACACACACACGGAGACCCTCTGGAGGCAGAAAATGGCCCATTTACCGACTTCCGGTTGAACCAGAAGTTCCGTTTTTTGTTCTCCCTAGACTTCAGAGCCTTTCTAGGAGCCTGGGGAGGGCAAAAATGGCCTTCCCCACCCCCTCCAGAGGCTGAAAACAGGGTGTTTCCCGACTCCCAGTGGGCCCAGAAGACCCAAAAATCAGCTGCCTGGCACGCACATGCGTGCTGGACATGAACTCACATGCCCACCGATATGGCTCCGCGTATCACTTGTGACATGCGTGCCATAGGTTCGCCATCATGGGGTTATGATAACAGAATAACAGAGTTGGAAGCGATCTTGGAGGTCTTCTAGTCCAACCCCCTGCTCAGACAGGAAGCCCTATACCATTTCAGACAAATCGTTGTCTACTCCCTTCTTAAAAACTTCGAGCATTCACAACTTCTAGAAGCAAATCATTCTCACTATCAGGAAATTTCTCCTTAGTTCTAGGTTCTAGGTTGCTTTTCTCCTTGGTAAGTTTCCATCCATTGTTTCTTGTCCTGCCTTCTGGTGCTTTGGAGAAATAGGTGTGCCCCTCTTCTTTGTGGCATATTATATTATATTATATTATATTATATTATTATATTATATTATATTATATTATATTATATTATATTATATTATATTATATTATATTATATTATATTATATTATATTATATTATATTATATTATATTATATTATATTATATTATATTATATTATATTATATTATATTATATTATTATATTATATTATATTATATTAATTATATTATATTATATTATATTATATTATATTATATTATATTATATTATATTATATTATATTATATTATATTATATTATATTATATTATATTATATTATATTATATTATATTATATTATTATATTATATTATATTATATTATATTATATTATATTATATTATATTATATTATATTATATTATATTATATTATATTATATTATATTATATTATATTATATTATATTATATTATATTATATTATTATATTATATTATATTATATTATATTATATTATATTATATTATATTACATTACATTACATTACATTACATTACATTACATTACATCATATTATATTATCATATATCATATCATATCATATCATATTATTAGAATATTATATTATATTATATTATATTATATTATATATTATATTATATTATATTATATTATATTATATTATATTATATTATATTATATTATATTATATTATATTATATTATATTATATTATATTATATTATTATTATATTAATTATATTATATTATATTATATTATATTATATTATATTATATTATATTATATTATATTATTATATTATATTATATTATATTATATTATATTATATTATATTATATTATATTATATTATATTATATTATATTATCTATTGTACTGTAGTGGTTATGTTATGTTATGTTATGTTATGTTATGTTATGTTATGTTATGTTATGTTATGTTATGTTATGTTATGTTATGTTATGTTATTTATTTGATTCTTTTTATTAGTTTTATTGTTTTAAATGAGGTTTTATATTCTGTAAGCTGCCTTGAGTCGACATGTGTGAATAGGAGGCAATATAAATTCAATAAATAAATAAATGCAGTACTACAGTAGCCTGCAGTACTGCACTCTTACCACTGCACCACCGTGGCCCATCCTAAGGATGCACTGTTCTAAACCACCATGGCTGATACCTGGTGAAACCAAACTAGGGTTCAGGTTTGGGCTTAACTAGAGTTTGAATTCTGAAGTAGTGTTAATGTGAAGGATGTTTGCTGGAATGGGTCAATGGATAGAGGTGCAGGAGTCCTCTTTAAGATGCAACCCCCTCATGGACTTCTTGGGGATTCTGCAAATGTCAATATCGTATTTGCGAGCTTACAAAGCTTATCAATTAATCCAGAGGCCGGAACTATTAATTCAAAATGGGATCAGTTCTCTTAAATGGGGTTCTTTTCTACTGCTGCTTTTACATTTTTTTAAAAAAATAGTCATCCAATTAAGACTAAATTAGGACGGCTATACCCACTGGAGAGCACGATGGCTCAACAATTAGAGCTGCAGAGCTTGTCAGCTGGAAAGCTGACAGCCCAGGTTCGAGACCCGAACTTGCCCCAGCTCCTGCCCACCTAACAGTTCGAAGGCATGAAACTCCAAGTAGATAAATAGGTACCCCTTGTTCTGACCCAGCCTTAGCGGAAACAAGAAACAGACTCCTTGTCCCAAAAAACCCCTCTTTATTATCTCCTGTGAATTAATGGCATCCATACACAAAAACTCCAGGCAATAAACCTTCAAACAGTTAACCGCAGTAAGAGGCCTTATCAGTTCTTTGAGATAATTGGCAGGCCAGGAACTTCCAGCCGCAAAACTGTAAATTAAGTTCTGGCAAGCAGTCTCTGAGGAACAAAACATGATGAGCCAAATCTTCCGAAATCCAAACGGTTGTCTCCTCCTAACCACTCCCCTTTCCTTCTATTTATTCCCCAGCCAGGGTGGGGCCATTCAGCGTCCACGTGTGCCTTGCTTCCCGAGTCGACTTTTTGTCCTCCGTTGTTCTCCTCTCCTAACAGCTCTGTGCATACGTGCATCTGGAACAGGCCCCAGCTGTTCTTCCTCCCCACTTATCTCAGCCTCCAAAGACAGCTGCCTCTCCAGTGGCTGGGAAATGTCGGACGGACCTGGCTCTATCTCTGTATCCAACACAGAGCATCCATCAGAGCCTTTCTCAGACTCCAGAACTGGCCCAAGTTCCGCCCCAACCTCCTCATCATCCGAGACTGCCTCCAGCTCCACTGGCAGCTGGTGGGCCACAGCACCCCTTTGATGGGAAGGTAACAGCATTCTGTGCCCCTCGATGTATATTTATGTTGTCCACATGACCACGGAAGTGTCTTCAGACACCGCTGGCTCTCTCAACTAAGAAACGGTGATGAGCACCTTCCCCTAGAGTTTGACACAACTGGAAAAGGGAAGCCCTTATCTTTTTATCAATCAGTATAAAGCTGGAAGTTAACTTGGAGGTCTTCTAGTCCAACCCCCTGCACAAGCAGGAGATCCTATACCATTTCAGATAGGTGGGTGCCCAGTCTTTTCTTAAAAACCTCCACTGATGAACGTCCCACAGGTTCTTTTCCAAGGGGCAACTGGACTTTCTGGTTTTTCTTTGAAGACATTTAGCTTCTTCCTGGATGAGAAGCGAAACGTCTTCAAAGAAAAACCAGAAAGTCCAGTTGCCTCTTGGAAAAGCACCTTTGGGACAACCGTGACCTGGATGACTGAGAATCTCCATAAACACCCCTCCAGTGATGGAGCACCCATAACTTCTGAAGGCAAGTTGTTCCACTGGTTAATTGTCCTCACTGTTAGGAAGTTTCTCCTTTATTCCAGGTTGCTTCTCTCCTTGATTAGTTTCCACCCATTGCTTCTTGTTCTGCCCTCTGATGCTTTGGAAAATAAATTGACCCTTCTCTTCTTTGTGTCAGCCCCTCAAATTCTGGAATACTGCTATCATGTCACTCTGGTCCTTCTTTTCTCTATACCGGCTGTACCCAATTCCGGCAACCATTCTTCATATGTTTTATCTTTATACGCAGTGAACTACTAATCAGGAGAAAACAGTAAACGGTTCTGTCCATCTTCCTTTCAGCTTCTTGGGATTATTGCTAATAATACAGACTCATCTGTTCCTTTTTACAAAGCATCTGATGGCACAACTAATATTGATTTGGAACTGGTGGCCTGTATGTGTAGAGCAAACATTTTAACAAAACCCAAGTCATTACGGTATGGTTTGGCAGCTTGAGTATTCATAAACATTGATGAGGCTATTACAGGATGTCAGAAAATCTGGTTAATTGGAAGTTATTAGTGCTGTTGGAAAGCAGATTCCCTGAGTTTTTAGAACATGTCAATGTTTTGTGTCATTCAGAGCAGCACCCCTCTTTCATCTCCCTAAAGAAACAGGATAAAAACGATTTACAGCTTATTTTGCTCCACGTTACACATAGCAGCCTTTTTTCTTTTTAAGAAGGCTAAGATATTTTAGGGACTGACTTACTTGATCATAGAAAGCCAGTTTGGTCTAGTGGTTAAGGCACCAAGCTAGAACATGGGTGAACATGAATTCTAGTCCCACCTTTTGACCCCAAGTCACCCAGCTAGCTTTCATGCCTACGACAGGACTAGAATTCGTAATCTCCTGGTTCCTAGCCTCGTGCCTTAAACACTAGAGCAGGGGTGTCAAACTTGTGGCCTGCGGGCCGGATGCGTCACGTGCTGGCTCCGCCCCCGCCCGGTTTAGTGAAGGGGGGGAAGTCCCGATACATCACATGACGCTGCCATGACGATGCAAGTTTGACACCCCTGCACTAGACCAAACTTTCCAAAACATTGCTGAACAAGGAGAGACGGACATTTTGGTGGTATCAAATAAGATATTACCATCAGTGGTGGGATTCAGCCGTTTCTCTCCAGATCACGCAAACGGGTAGCAGCGACTGCAGGAGGCTCCGCCCACCCACCCAGATGTAAAGTGAAAGCACTGCGCATGTGCAGAAGGCCATGCACATGCACAGATGAGGCACGTGCGCTCACATTTGCAAACCGGTAGGGAAGGTAAGTAAATCCCACCACTGATTATCATCTTTTGCACAAGGCCATATTTATTTTATTTTATTTATTTATAATTAAATTTATATACCGCCCTTCTCCAGGGGACTCAGGGCGGTGAACAGCCAAGTAAAAACACAATATAAACATTAAAATATGTATACATTTAAAAGAAAATATTAGATATGCCCCTGATTTAAGACAATAAAATTTTAAATTTGGTAAAATCTTAAAAACTCCAAAAACTTTTTCACGCCAGCCTGGCTTGATAAAAATAGTACATCTTGAGGGCACGGCGGAAGGTGGCCAGGTCATGAATAGTTCTTAAAGCTAGAGGGAGCTGGTTCCAGAGGGTGGGTGCTCCCACAGAGAAGGCCCTCCCCCTGGGTGTCACCAGCCTACACTGCTTGGCTGATGGCACCCCGAGGAGGCCCTCTCTGTGGGAGCGCACTGGTCAATGGGAGGCAGTTTGTGGCAGCAGGCAGTCTCGGAGATACCTATATTGAAAAAGAGACCACAAATTCATAACAGTATTATTTGACTGTTGCATTACGAACATTGGAATTATTCTCATTTATTCAACTCTTCCGAATTATGAAGGATAGATTTGTAGTCATGTAGATTTTGTTCATTTTTTTTCAGAAGGATCTCCATAGGCAGAGTTTGTATCTGAAAATCTTTTTTAAGTTTCACACCAATCTCAGTTACTAATCATTTGAAACAAACAACACCAGCCATATAATTACTCCAGTTATATTTTCGTTAGATGGCTACAAGTTTCTCCCATTAACTTTAAACTAACTTTAAGGCATGTTGCTGTTGAGAAAAATAACAATTTAAAGGGTAGTAATTTCTTCTTCTTCTTTTCTTGTTGGCAATTAGTGTGCAAAATACTTTCTCCTGGGGGAATTTGAGTGTATATGTGGGCAAAGGTTCACTGAATATGATAGCAATCTTTTTCAACCCCATAGGCTTTTTTTTTTTTAACTTTGGTAGAAACTACAAGAGTTCCATTGAAACAAAGTCTTTGGTCTTTGCAAACAGAGTAATAAATCCACAGCATAATCAGCATTCCATAATTTAACCATTTATTTAAATATGTAAGTTTGTGTGGGTTTTTTTTTAAAATGAAACCCTACTCTTGAGATATTATTCATGGAAAATCTCTTTTACCAAAACAGTAGAAAAAAGCTTTGACAGTAGAATTTTTAACGTGTTCAGTGATACCTCTGAAAAGGGGAAATGTGTGGCTTTCTTATGTCAAACTCTATATTTTCGGAACAATACTGTTTATCTCTCTTGTGGTCATATGCCAAAGTGCAGGGTTGGGTCAGTTGTAATCTTTTTTAAATGTGTTTTTGAGGAAAAAGTGGGGAGAAACAGATTTTCAAGGAAAGAAACATTTGAGCAACCGTTATCTCCATCTCCATGATGTGGATTCTTTAATGAATGTTTAAAGAACAGTTTTTCATAGTTATTTAAAACATTCACTGTTCAACATGCAGAGATAGAATGTACTTTTCCCCTAGATGGCACACACAAATGATATTTAGAACTTCATCCACGGGTACATTGGTAAAGGAAGAAACACTCCAATAGATATTTGATCTTTAAATGGTTTTAAAAAGCAAAAAGAAGTAACGATAAGCACATTGAATTAAGCTTGGTAACAAACAGTTAATGTAGTGTTAACCTAATCTTACGTAGCTTCTTCTCCAGTAATATCACACTACTAATCAGAGCATACAAAACGTTCGCCAGAGCAATCCTTGAATACAGCTCATCTGTCTGGAACCCACACCGCATATCGGACATAAATACATTAGAAAGTGTCCAGAGATACTTTACAAGAAGAGTCCTCCACTCCTCTACTCACAACAGAATATCCTACGCAACCAGACTTGAAATCCTGGGCTTAGAAAGCTTAGAACTACGTCGCCTTCGGCACGACCTAAGCATAGCTCATAAAATTATCTGCTACAACGTCCTTCCTGTCAACGACTACTTCAGCTTCAACCACAACAATACACGAGTACACAACAGATACAAACTCAAAGTGAACCGCTCCAAACTTGACTGTAGAAAATACGACTTTAGCAACATAGTGGTAAATGCCTGGAACTCACTACCTGACATTGTGGTTTCGTCACCAAACCCCCAAAACTTTACCCTTAGACTGTCCACTGTTGACCTCACCCGATTCCTAAGAGGTCAGTAAGGGGCGTGCATAAGTGCACCAGCGTACCTACGGTCCCTGTCCTAATGTTCCATCTTATCAGTACCCATCTTATGTATATAAACAATGTTATATCTATGTATATTACCAACACGTACTTGACAAAAATAAATAAATAAAAATAAATAAATAAATAGTGTCTGAGGACTAGGGTAATACAGCTCCATCTATTAAAAAAAATATGAATTCCAGCAACTGAATGGACTACATGAAAATTTCAATCTGTTTCCAGAAACAGTGAGTTAATCTAGCTTGGACCTTAACAAAGTCAAAGTATCAAGGAAAAGCTGAACCAGATTAATGAACCAAGATGACTTGGACTGTTAGCGGAAGAATCAGTCCTCCGGAGGTCGATGGATCGTGGCTTCTTTGAAAACATACTTCTTAGAAAATAAAACCCGAGATTCAAATCTAATTAACAAAATATTTATTTCAGTAGAAAAATAATAAAGAATTCTTATTAGGACTACATTTTATCGGCTAAGAGATAAATCACTTCTACCTTGGTAGAAATGGCGGAGAGAAAAGAAAGGAGGAAACCACTGGAATGCAGACATGCGTAGTAGAATATATCATACGTCTGTTTGACCATAGATATAAGAACACAGTAGAAAAACATAGAGATGCACAACCTGACAATATTCACATCGTGACATGGACACCCAAACCTGCACATATGTTCTTATGCAAGGCAGTTGATATGCTTCCTGGACTCATGAAAAATACACCACATGATCTCTCTCAGGATTTAATACTTATTGTTAAGAACATCATTTGACTGAGATGATAAGCATGTCTATTGTCTCACAAGAGGCAAGAATACTTTAGACCAGGGGTCACCAACCTTTCGGATCTCAAGCACCACTAAATTCAAAAATTTTAAATCCCGCAGAGTACTAATGTGATCTGCCTAATGACCAGCTGGGTGGGCGTGGCTAGGTGGTCATGTGACTGGGTGGGCATGGCCAACTCAATGTCACTCATGTCGAGGGGTACCTTGCCGGCCTCTACTCGCCCCTCCCCTGCCAGCCACTCCTTGCCTCCTCATCAAGGCTCCTTAGGGCCCCAACAGGAAGCAGTTGTTGGAGCTAAGCAGCCACCACAAGAAAGAGTTGGCAAAACATCTGGCTCAGTTCAAATCGGATCTGACCGAGAAGGAGGCTCAGCAGAAGCACCTCACTGAGGACTATGAGCATGGGCTTTCCAAGCAGAGGGAAGACCTGCGGGAGTGCAAGGCCAGGTACTGGCACCTGGAGGCTCAGCTGGCTGAGATGGTCAGCCAGTTCCAAGCCATGAGGCAGTCCCACTGGAACAAGGCCCTCTGGCTCTTTGCCACCAGCAGCGCTTCCCTCCAGCCTTCGCCCAAAACTCCGCACCAGGAGGCTGAAGCAGACCTCAAGTCGGAATTTCTGCCCCCCTCTGACCTGCACAAAAAGACCCCGAAGGGGGAGACACTCTGCAGCAACACAAACATTCATTGCATGTATCCGGCCCAGGGGCCTTAGTTTGAGGACCACTAATTTAGTGCAATATAAAAAAAATGCAAATATTTTTTTTGCAAATCACCAAAATTTTCTCTTGGATCACCAGCGGTCCACGGACCACCAGTTGGTGACCCACTGCTTTAGACCATTGCTGCACAACATTAAAAGATGCTTATCGGTCTTTACCACGAGCAGCTGTGTGGGACACTCTGATCATTGCATGATTCACCTTGCAGACAGGTGAATCATGCACAGACAAAGACTTAAAACCATGAAACCAACAATTAAATCAGTGAAGACTTCGACTGAGGAGGCAAAGCTAAAGTTACAGGCTTGCCTTGACTGATTGGAATGTTTTCGAAGTTGCCTCTACAGACTTGGATGAACTCATAGATACTGTAACACACAGGTGGGCATCACATAATGTAACAACCAGTTCACCCAGCACCGAAAATGTGAGCGGCCTTCTGTGCATGCGCTTTGCCGAGATGGTGCAGTGGTTAAATGCAGCACTGCAGGCTACTGCTAGTTCAGCAGTTCAGCTGTTCAAATCTCACCGGCTCAAGGTTGACTCAGCCTTCCATCCTTCCGAGGTGGGTAAAATGAGGACCCAGATTGTTGGGGGCAATATGCTGAACTCTGTAAACCGCTTAGAGAGGGCTGTAAAGCACTATGAAGCGGTATACAAGTCTAAGTGCTATTGCTATTGCTTGCGTGCGCACCTTCCGCGCTTGCACGTGGCTTCAAAAACACGGAGATATAGGACGGCATAGTGCTGGGGAGGGTGGGCAGCCTCACCTGCTGGTCGCAACTACCGGTTCGCCCGAATCAGCGGCAGCCCACCACTGCTGTAACATCATATGTTAGTTTTTGTGAAGACCTATGTGTGCCGACCAGAAATCTGCGAATATACAATAACAATAGTTAGTCTGTTCTATTATTATTTAGTCTGTTAGTGGTTCACAGACTAAACTTAAGCAGCTACGTCAGAGAGAGAGAGAGAGAGAGAGAGAGAGAGAGAGAGAGAGAGAGAGAGAGAGAGAGAGAGAGAGAGGCAGGCAGATGATAGATAAGATGGATGGATGGATGGGTGGGTGGATGGATGGATGGATGGATGGATGGATGGATGGATGGATGGATGGATGGATGGATGGATAGATAGATAGATAGATAGATAGATGCCATTTTACTTCAATTGTTTCTTTAACTTGCTTCAATGTTTGGAATATCCTTCTTCCGATCATTATAACTGTAGGTACAGCAGTGTCTGGGCCAGGAGGAAACCAAATAGGCAAGACGCTGGTTGTGTTATCACGATGGAAGGGGCCATTGTGTGAAGGAGCAGGGATTTGATTTCAATGCCATGACTGCCATCTTGCCAGTTTTGATAACTTCTCCCCAAAGCTGCTGTTTTTATATGCACACACTCACGCACACAGAGCACATATATTAATTTAACTGATTTTTTTTTTACTGCATTATGATAGACATTATACTTCTGAATTATATGTGGGCCTTCAGCCCATCACTATAATAGGACTTTCCTCTTATTCTTGCTTTCCCCTGCCCATTTCTTCAATCCTGTTTTCTTCCATTCCTGTCACAATTAATGTCATAAATTCCCCATCTGTGGCCGTAAATTTGTCAGGCTTTCCTTGAAATAAGACCACAGCCTCGGTTAAAAACAACAGACGGTTGGATGCAGGAACAGCCAGCATAATTTTGACTGATTGATCTGAGGCCTTTCGGTTTTTCATAATGGCAATACAGAATCAACAGTTCCTAAGGGGCTAGCAGGGTAAATAACTTTGTGAATCAAATAGTTGTTTTAATATATATGCTTGATGGATTCTTTTGAGCCATTTATTTTAAAACAAAATATAACTTTTCCCCCAAGCGTTGAGAAGGGCATACCAAAGGGAAATTTGCTTTAATCGTATTGCCGGGAAATGAGCCGTATTATGTGAATAAATGAAAACACGGACACAACAAACATTGTCCATTTTTTGCCTTGGAGAAGGTTTATCCTATGATTTTAAAGTGGCCAATCTGATCTTGATCCACCTCCTCATCGAGCAATCATTTGTGTGTGGTACACAATTCAGTGCAAATACAAAGTGGGTTTCTTTTAGAAAGTAGCTAATAGAGCAGGGCTGTCAAACTCGATTTCATTGAGGGCCGCATCAGGGCTGTGTTTGACCTTGGAGGGCTGGAGGGGGTGTGGCCAGGGGTGGGTGTGGCCATGGTGGGCATGACTCAGGACTCATGTTGGGGGCATCTGTGGTGGCCAAGTGCTAAGGCAGGACTTCTCTGAGACCCTCCCTCACTCTCATAATCTCCTTCCTTCCTTCCTTCCTTCCTTCCTTCCTTTCTTCCTTTCTTCCTTCCTTCCTTCCTTCCTTCCTTCCTTCCTTCCTTCCTTCCTTCCTTCCTTCCTTCCTTTTCTTCTTTTTCCTTCCCTCTTCATTCTTTTTTCTTCCTTCCCCTTTCCTTATTTTTCCTTCCTTGCTCTCTTCCCCTCTTTCCTTCCTTTTCTTTTTCTTTCCTCTTTCCCTTTCTCCTTTCCTGTCCCTTCTTACATGCTCAAATGCAAAAGGGGAAACATTTCTCCTTTTGTTTGGTTTTTAGTTTGTTTTGATAGCTCTCTACCAGCGAAAACGGTAGTGTGAGCCAGGGGTGAAATTCAAAATTTTTCCCTACCGGTTCTGTGGTCGTGGCTTGGTGGTCGTGGCAGGGGAAGGATACTGCAAAATCCCCATTCCCTCCCCACTCCTGTGGAAATAATATTGCAAAATCTCCATTCCCACCCCACTCTGGGTATTTGCCGGTTTGCCGAACTACTCAAAATTTCCGCTACCGATGCTCCAGAACCTGTCAGAACCTGCTGAATTTCACCCCTGGTGTTGGCCCCCGGTCTCTATTTTTGGCCGTGACATCTTCCTGCAGCCCTCTGCCAGCGAAAACGGGGCCCTCCCGAGCTCCGTTTTCACGGACAGAGGCATCGTGGGCGAGTCCGTTTCCAGGCCGGCCCCGTGGGACAGACACCCCTGTAATAAAGTGTTAGGTCAGTTGAATATAGATATCAAGAATTAAGAATCCCATGAAAGGCATCAATGAGATGATGATCAGGTCCATCACATGTCTACCTCCTCTTCTAGCTTGACCAGCCTCCTGAACTGGTCCTCATCCTGAATCTTCTCCAGCAGTATTTTCCTATTTTCAAGGTAGGGAAAACATGGTTGGAGAGGAAGCACACAGGGAGGGAGGTCAGATTGGGGCAGAATGGGACAACTCGCCACAGCCAACCCACCATGGCCAACTCACCATGGGACAACTTGCTGTGGGGCAATTCAACAATTCAATTTAATTATTTAAAATAATTAAAGCATTATGTTGATTTTTGTCATTCACATTTTATTTGGTCCCATCCTTTCTTTAATGATTCTATTCCACTATTTCTTCGGTATTAGTGTAACTAATATCAAGTTGTTATGGCCCAGATTGGGGAAGAGGGATTTGGGGTTGCAGTCAGGAAGCAGCAAAATCAATAAAAACTAAATAACAATGCTTGTTGCATATGGAGCTACATGTCCAACAGTTTCAGCCTTCTCCTGTTTATAAACCCTCCTGACCACTCTTTGTATAGTTAGTGGGATTCAAGTATTAATGTTAAAAAAACACAAATCAAAATAAAAGAGCATTTCTAAAGCAGATGCTGGCCTTCTCCTAGTTTAAATGATTAGACAAACCAATATGTAAATGTAACTTATAATAACTGTAATTCAAAATGTACAGTCCTCTATATTTTACAAATCTATATGCCTATCTGCTGGTCTGTCTGTATATTAGCTCTCTCTCTCTCTCTCTCTCTCTCTCTCTATATATATATATATATATATATATGTAGGATTTTTTGCTGATAAATGAAAATAAAGGGAGACTATTATAGATCTATTTCAAGCTTATTTTGCTCTCGTCAGATAGCCATACCCCTTACTGGGATTTGAACCCGGGCCGGCTGCCCTGCAGTGCAGCAACTTAACCATTAGGCCATAGGTTCTGTTCCCAATCAGCTCTTTCACCAGGAAAGGGTTATATATGTTTTTCTGTCGTGTTATCCTGGTGTACCCAAATATGGGAGAGAAAGCATCACAGCTTCCATTTTTGCCTTTCAGCCCCTCACTGTCCAGGCAGTTTTTTACATAGCCGACACACTAATCTATATGTGTAGGATTTTTATCAGCAAAAAATTATTTATCAGCAAAAAATCCTACACATATAGATTAGTGTGTCGGCTATGTAAAAAACTGCCTGGACGGTCCCAGTGAGGGGCTGAAAGGCAAAAATGGAAGCTGTGATGCTTTCTCTCCCATATTTGGGTACACCAGGATAACACGACAGAAAAACATATATATATATATATATATATATATATATATATATATATATATATATATATATATATATATATATATATATATATATATATATATATAATGTATGTATCTGTATCTGTATCTGTATATCTATATATCTATCTACATATCTATATCTATATATCGTCTGTCTATCTATCTATCTATCTATCTATCTATCTATCTATCTATCTATCTATCTATCTATCTATCTATCTATCTATCTATCTACCTACCTGACAATCTATATCTATATCATATAACTCTCTCTCTCTCATCATCTATATCTGTATCTGTATCATCTGTATCTATATATCTATCTACATATCTATCTACATATCTATATATCTATATCATCTGTCTGTCTGTCTGTCTGTCTACCTGACCATCTATATCTATATCATCTCTCTCATCTATATCTATATCTATATCTATATCATCTATATCTATATCATCTATATCTATATCTATATATCTATATTTACATCTCTCTCTCTCTCTCTCTCTCTCTCTCTCTCTCTCTCTCTCTCTCTCTCTCTCTCCTCCCTCCCTCCCTCCCTCCCTCCCTCCCTCCCTCTCTCTGTCTTTCTCTCTCTCCTATCTATCTCAATTTCGGGGACAGCGAGTTTGTGGGGACTGCTTTTTTGCTTTGTTTTGTTTATTTGGATTTGATTTACGTATTTTTCAGAGTATAAGACGCACCTTTTTACCCTCAAAAAGAGGGTGAAAACCTGGGTGCGTCTTATACACCGAATGCAGCCCCACCCAGCCACCCCCACCCTTTGGCCTCTGCCTGCCAGCAATTTACCTTTTTACAGCAAACAGGGCAAAGCACAAGAAGAGCACAATAAGAGATTATCTGCTTCCCGACCTACAGCTGAGGCTTGCAAGCCACGTGGTAAAATGAAACTAACTAAGGTGGCTGTGATGAGACAAATTGCTGGGAGATAAACTGCTGGCAATATTAGACTGCTAAAATGGAAAGGAAGCAAGCTATAGTTTCTATGGCTCAGAGCTAGAGCTCTTGCCTCACAATCAGAAGGTTGTGAGTTCTATCCTAGGTAGAGGCAGATTCTGTTAATGTTATTTTGTTAAATGTTTGTAGACTGTTCAAATTATTAGACTTATTTTTTAAAGGCTGCTTTATTATTGTTCTAGACAACTTAACAAAATGAAGAAGCTTTTTAAAATAAATGCTTGCTCTGAAGAGGCCCAGTGCTATTGTATCTTCTTTTAAATAGCAGAGAATACTTCCAGAAAGCCACATCAATTTTAAAGATCTGTAAAAGTATAATCTGAAATGTCCTGTTTTAGTATTAAGTATTAGTTTTAAAAGAAGGCAGCTGAGAAACCCTGATTTATTCATGTTTGGAGTAGATCTATTTAAATCATAGGGAGGAGTTAGTGTGATTACATTTAAGAAAACTTTCTGGGATTAATATACTGCCATAATGTACATTTCTCCAATTCTTTGCTATTTCTATGGGTCAAGCACACATGCACAGAAATACACAGCAAACAGTGTATATCATCTGTACTGTTTGCTGTTTGCTGTTTGGCAAATTGCTGGGAGGCAGAGGCCTTTTTTCCTTGTTTTCCTCCCCCAAAACTAAGGTGCGTCTTATACTCCGGTGCGTCTTATACTCCGAAAAATACGGTATATTGTTTTTGTTTCTTGCTCTTCCAATTTGCTGTATTTTCTTTTAACAGGTTGGGCTTTAGTTGCAAGTTGCTTGTAATTGTTATTTGTTAATATGTTTGTTTATTTAATAAAATTAAATTCTAACACCAACACACACAAAATCAAGTTCAATTATCTGAGCTTGCCAAATTTATAGAAATAAGACATTTTGAAACCCAAATAAAAATCACCCAGTTACCTTTTATTAGATTTTATGTAGTTTTATATAATTTTATTTATAAAAGTTATTAATTTTTGCAAAAAATATTTAAAAATGCAAAAAAATAGAGAGACAGAGACAGGAAGGAAGGAAGGAGGGAAGGAAGGAAGGAAATGGGAGGGAGGGAGGAAAGAAGAAAGGAAAGGAAGGAAAGGAAAGGAAAGGAAAGGAAAGGGAGAGAAGGAAGGAAGGAAGGAAGGAAGGAAGGAAGGAAGGAAGGAAGGAAGGAAGGAAGGAAATGGGAGGGATGGAGGAAGGAAGGAAATGGGAGGGAGGGAGGGAAGGAAGGAAGGAAATGGGAGGAAGGAAGGGCAAAAAAACATATTTAGCAAGAGGTAGTATCATTATGCTGTATTATTTGTCTTCCGTGTCAAAATGTCAGTGTTTATGATTTTGTAGTTCTACACTTTGAAGACATCTAAATTCAAGGTGTCATCAATTTTATAAATGTTTATAATAATAATAAGGTTTGTTTATGCAACAGCTAAACTTTCTCATCCTAATAAGAATTGATTATGCAAACTTGGCAGTGCCTAGATATGAGGCAGGAAACATGTGTTTTTTTTATTTCATTCATTGCTACTTATTTATCATACTTTTAATCAGCACATGGTTTTTCTTATTTTTTAAGAAATCCATAAGATTTTGCAGCGCCTGGGTCTACTGGGTGTTGTGTTTTTCTTTCTTCCAAACTTAATCTGTCTCAAATACAGAAATAAAATTAGCCAAACAATTAAAATAGAAAAAAGCCACTTCATCAGCTAGTTAAACTGAGCTGTTTTTAAAGAGTGCAATTTTATGCGTCTCTGGCGAAGTCTAAAAACTGCCAATTAAAAAGTCATTAAAACATAGTTAAGTTTGAAAGGATGTTTGTCAGCTGAAATCATTGTTAACATGCAACAAAAATGGCTCTTAATTCATGAAACTATACCTAGGCAGGGAAGCTGTATCAGCACTGAGATTCCTTTTTTTTGTAGGAACTGGGTAAGTCTAGTTTAATGAAAAGAAGGACCAGGGGAGACATGATAGCAGTGGTCCAATATCTCAAGGGTTGCCACAAAGAAGAGGGAGTCAAACTATTCTCCAAAGCACCTGAGGGCAGGACAAGAAGCAATGGATGGAAACTAATCAAGGAGAGAAGCAACCTAGAACTAAGGAGATGTCAGATGTTCTTTGTGGCAGCCCTTCAAATACTGGAATACTGCTATCATGTCTCCCCTAGCCTTTCTTTTCTCTAGATCAGTGTTTCCCAACCTTGGCAACTTGAAGATGTCTGGACTTCAATTCCCAGAATTCCCCAGCTAGCGAATGCTGGCTGGGGAATTCTGGGAGTTGAAGTCCAGACATCTTCAAGTTGCCAAGGTTGGGAAACACTGCTCTAGATCAACCATACCAAATTCTTGCAATCGTTCTTCATATGCTTTAGTCTCCAGACCCTTAATCATCTTAGTTGCTCTTCTCTGCACTCTTTCCAGAGTCTCAACACCTTTTTTATATTGTGGTGACCAAAACTGGATGCAGTATTCTAAGTGTGGTCTTACTAAGGCTTTATAAAGTGGTATTAGTACTTCATGTGCTCTCGATTTTATCCCTTTGTTAATGCTTTTTTGGCTACTGCCTCACACTAATGGCTGAGTCAAAGGTTTACGAGAACACCACAAGCACCCGAGGGTAGGACAAGAAGCAATGGGTGGAAACTAAACAAGGAGAGAAGTAACTTAGAACTAAGGAGAAATTTCCTGACAGTTAGGACAATTAATCAGTGGAACAGCTTGCCTCCAGAAGTTGTGAATGCTCCAACACTGGACGTTTTTAAGAAGATGTTGGATAACCATTTGTCTGAAGTGGTGTAGGGTTTCCTGCCTAAGCAGGGGGTTGGACTAGAAGACCTCCAAGGACCCTTCTAACTCTGTTATTCTATTCTATTCCTAATCTTGCTTGTAATCCTTCTCTTATCTTGCTTGTAAGACTATTGGTCCAATATGAAGATCCTGCCCTCGATTAAGAGACAAAGCTTAAAATTCTGCAATCGTATTGATGATGTTAAATTAAAAGCCAAAGACGCAGAGAGGAGAGGATGATAAGATTGCTAGAAAAGTATCTTGGAAGTAATTCTCTATCTGAAAGATGGAACTTGGTACCAGGGGTAAAATCCAGCAGGTTCTGACAGGTTCTGGAGAACTGGTAGCAGAAATTTTGAGTAGTTCGGAGAACCGGCAAATACCACCTCTGGCTGGCCCCAGAGTGGGGTGGGAATGGGGATTTTGCAATATCCTCCCCCCAGGAGTGGGGAGGGAATGGGGATTTTGCAGTATCCTTCTCCTGCCACGCCCACCAAGCCACGCCCACCAAGCCACACCAAGCCCACCAAGCCACGCCCACAGAACCGGTAGTAAAAAAAATTGGATTTCACCACTGGGTTATTCTCATGATGGAACTTGGTTATTCTTCCTACATATCCCCCTTCTACAAATGCAATGTGTTTAGCTATAACAATGATCAATGATTCCTAACCTAGGTTGCAGCTATCCTGTTTGTGATTTGAAGCCACTCCAGTGTGATTCAACAGAATAATAGAATAACAGAATAATAACAGAATAGAAGAGAAAACATCGAAGGTCCCTTCCAGTTCTGTTCTGATTGATTGATTGATTGATTGATTGATTGATTGATTGATTGATTGAATTGGATGGAAGATCACAAAAAATAATTCAACCGGTGAAACAGCTTGCCTCTAGAAGTGGTGGAAGCTCCATCAGTGGAGGTTTTTAAAAAGAGACCATTTGTCTGAAATGGTCTAGGGTTTCCTGCTTGAGCAGGGGGTTGGACTAGAAGACCTCCAAGGTCCCTTCCAACTCTGTTGTTGTGTTCTCTTATTCTGAATTCGGAAGGTACCTTGGAGGTCTTCTAGTCCAACCTCCTGCTCAAGCATAAGTGCATAAGTGCACCAGCGTGCTTACCGTCCCTGTCCTAATATTCCCTCTTATCAGTACCAATCTTATGTACATAAACCATGTTACATCTGTGTATATTACCAACACGTAGTTGACAAAATAAATAAATAAATAAATAAATAAATAAATAAATAAATAAATAAATAAATAAATAAATAAATAAATAAATAAATAAAATAAACCTATACCATTCCAGACAAATGGTCTCTTCTTAAAAGCCTCCAGTGATGAAGCAGCCGCAACTTCTGAAGGATTCAGAGTTATCTGCAGTATCTACCAGAGATGTTTCAATCTTGGGAGCTAGTCTTCCCAAAATATACTCTGCCAACTAAGCCTAATGTGTGAGTTATCACCAGAGCAACCAGAACAAACCAGATAGTTTTGTGGTTTTTTTAATCAATATTAACATTACTGCTGTTTCCACCATCAAACTAGCTGAGAGACTAGAAGAGGTTAAAAATGCCATGCAAGAAAGGTGTTTAGAAATTGTGGAGGGTGTTAGAATCTTAAATTCTCCTTTTTTTACAGTTACTTGTTCTCATCTTCTTTTCTCTCTTTCTGGAAGACGTTGCAAGTAATCTTCTCTTGGGAGAAATTATAAGAGGGGTTCCTTCCAAGCCACGGACTACAAGTCCAGTTAGATATTTGTGCACTTAAAAAGCAAAGAAGAATGTGGAAGGAATACTTGTGCCAGAACAGAGTGTCGTGCAGTGTCATGACTGCCAGTATTTTTAGTTGATTACAGAACTATTTTCCCAGTACAGTCAGTGGCGGGTTGCCGTCTTACCGGTGCCAGTGTGCTGCGCGCGCATCTCCAAGTTTCGGGGGGCCCTGCTCACTACGCGCGCACGCCCATTTGCTCAATTTTGCTTCTGCACATGCACGGAAGCAAAATCGCGCCAAAATCTCACGAGGGGACACGTGCGTGTGTGAGATTTCGGCACGATTTTGCTTCTGCGCATGCGCGGAGGCAAAATCTCACCGAAATCTCTCTCGCGCACACGATCCTCGTGAGATTTCGGCGCGATTTTGCTTCCACGCTTACGCGGAAGCAAAATCAACCCAAAATCACCAGAAAAAAATGGCGACGTGCGCGATGGACTGGCAGAGAGGGCTCCAGAGCGGTTGCGCAATCCGCCGCTCCCTACCGGAGCTGCGCACCGGGCAGTTCCGGCAGGAACCCACCTCTGAGTACAGTATAAATAAAACCTTCAAAGATAAAAGAGTGTAGCAACAGTAAGACAGAAATAGCCATCATCGATTCTTGTGAAGGAAAAGCTTTAACCACAAATGCGACTACAATAACATTCCTGTAGACCAAGGCTGTCAAACTTCATTTCATTGAGGGCCGCTTCAGGGTTGTGTTTGACCTCGGGGAGGGGCGTGTGGCCAGGGTAGGCATGGCTAGCTCGACGTCACTCGTGTCAGGGGCGCCTGCAGTGGCCTGAGTGCACTGCCAGTGAAAACGGGCTACTTAGCTCCGTTTTCGGCTGCGATGGCCTCCTGCAACCCTCTGCCAGAGGCAACACGGGCCGTTCCTTCACTGTTTCCAGGGTGGCCCCCTGGGCCAGATCTAAGCACCCTGTGGGCCGAATCCGGCCCCCGGTCCTTGAGTTTGACACCCCTGCTGTAGACACATCTGTCTATACTTTGGAGTAGACATTCATTGTAAATGTGCTTCCTCTTAGTAGATGTGATGCATCAAATAAATCTAGACCTTGCCAGATGTATTGATATATACATAGGCATAGCCATTTATTTTATTTTATTTTATTTAGTGTTCTTCTATGCCGCCCTACTCCCTAAGGACTCAGGGCGGCGTGCAACATTTTAAGAACAACTAAACAATAAAATTATTAAAAAGAATTTTAAAGAATTTTAAAAAGACATACAAAACCATGCATACATCCATGCACAGGCTCTTTCTTCAAGTTGTTCAGGATAACCATTGTCCTCAAAATACTCTTTTGTTCCACTCCCTGGGTTGGCCCAGCATGAGAGGCCCTTAGCAGCCCCAAATTATTACTGAGTTTTATGGCAGAGCCACCTTTCACCAGTCACATAGCCCATTTTGGCTCTTCCCCGTGGTTTTGCAAGATTGTGCGCTCATTCTGAGCTTCTCATTTGTGGAAAGTAAGGAGAACAGCCATGCCCCACCATCTAAAGTGCTGCTACTTCTCCTTTCATCTCGCATGTGGAAGATGTTAACTGCAAAATAAAAAAAGGGCATAAAAGTGTTATGTCACTCGGAAAGGATCAGAAGTAGAGATTGTATTTTGGAGATTCTATAGCCAAACAATCCCTCTGTTACAGAATTTCCCAACTGAGTCCTTTCCCAAATGCTGATAGAGCTAATAGATACCCTACTTGGAGCAGGAGCAAACAGTTTTTCATCTGTTTTAATAGGTGTGTTTCATTTAGATCTGTTTGGAGCCAGCTGTAGATAGCCTAGAATGTATACTTGCTATGTCTGTTTAAATCTGGTTGATCTCACCCAGCTGGTCAGAAGTGTTTGGCTATGGAAAATGTAATGGAAAAATAAATTTTAAGCAACTAGAACATTTTGTCCTTTGTCATAATAAAACAGTACAATCCCAACATATAACCCAACTCAACAATAGTATTACAACTGAGAATGGCATTAGCAAATTTGGTTTCGACTATGGAATCCATCATAGATACAGTATGTACTTAAAATTTTAACTTCTTGCAGATGACAACGGCTGTTCCAGAGCCATTAACGTTCATCATATTAATCTTGTGTTATGATCCTAACTATGCTGAGAGCTATCAAAGAAACACAAAATGAAATCCAAGCATGTGTTAGAGAAATCACATTCCAACACCACATAAATCAATCTCTTTTTTTTCCTTTTTCTTTCATAATTCTCTAAGGTACTGCTCCACATAAAACGCCAACTACCTTGCAATATTTTTTTTCCACTTCTGTTTTTCAATATTTATGGGCTAGGCAATAAACCAAGGAAAATCCCTAAGAAATAAGTGATTTTAAACAGATTTGTTGAATTACAACCTCCACTGCTTCAGAATTTTCAGTGGGGTTTTAGATGCTCAAGCAGACATGGAAACATCCTTTTTTCAGGGGGGGGTGGATTTATATATAGTCACAGTTACTACAGATGTTCTTGAGAATGGGGGAGAGTCGAAAAAGTCAAGAGGATAACTGTGATCAAGCAATTGAAGCTCCATCTTCTTTTAATGTGTGTCTTGCAAAAAAAAAAGTGTTGGGATGGTGAATTGCACAGTCGTAGCTGCCATCTTTTCTGCCTCAATTCCTCAGACGCTGATAATAATCCTGTTTGTTATTACTTCTCAGTTATTGATCAGTAGAGGTGAAGATAATGGAGAAGAAAAAGAGGACTTAGTTCTATAGAGAGAGATAAAGGTATGGGAGAAAGACCTTGAGAGGCGGAGGTACCAAGGGAACAGATAAGAGAGGACATAGGCCACAGCTGCACAATGGACAAAGAGACTCAATAGTCCTAACTTCTCAGGTTGGAAAGGAGATAGTGGGATATTTGTACTTGTAGACTTTCAAGTTTCTGTTAAAGTCGCCTTACAACCAGTAGAATGAATAGAAGACGACCAGATGAGCTAGATGAGTTCAATCTACCTTAACAAAATCTTCCCAATCACCACTTTGAACAGCTAGATCCATTAGGGGAAGTTCTTCTTTAGTTTCCTTCTTTGACCATTAAACAACTGTAGGCTCCTGCGCCTCTTGTCTGATGGTTCTCTAGCAGTGGTGGGTTCCTACCGGTGCGGTCCACTCTATAGTACCGGTAGCGGCCCGCTGGTGATGTCACAGTACCGGTGCGGTCGTTTGCCGGTGCCTGGGCGCCGCCATTTTTTTTAAAAAAAATTATTTTTTTTAAAAAAAATTATTCTGCGCATGCCCAGAAGCCGAGCTTCCAGCACATGTGCTGCCTTCCTACCCCACAGTGAGTCCAAGCAGGGGAGGATGGCTGAGGGAGTGCGTGAGATGCTGAAAGAACAGGACCTATCTCAGTTCCCCTCCCTTCAGCAGTCCGAGAAGCCACGAACGCGCGATGATGATCCCAGGCATTTTCGCATGTTTGAGGCTTCTCAAGTTGCTGAAGGGAGGGGGAACGGGCGGCAGGAGCCTAGGATCATCGAATGGGGAGAAGCATTCAGGCCGGACAGAGCCTCCTAGAAGAACCTCTGCCGCGGTCTTGCTGCTCCCGCTGCAGGGGACTGCATTGCGGGTGGGCAATGCCCCCCCGCTTGTCCAGCTGCTCCCGAGGCCCACACCCACCCGGTCACATGGCTGGCAAGCCACACCCACAAAATAAGCCACGCCCACAGAGTGGTAGTAAAAAAATTAGGAACCCACCCCTGTTCTCTAGGTAGCATCTCCTCTCCCTTTCCCTGAAGGTTATCCCATTACACAACAACACTAATCCTTGCGGGTTTCGCACTCCAAGATCACATGCTCCCATATTGCTAACAAAATGACACTCTTGAGAAAAAGCTAAGGGGCTTGTATTGAGTTGCATCCTGGGCCAAAGTGGGCAGAATCTCTCTCTTGAGTCTTGGTGATTGCATGACGAAGTCCTTATTGTTTGCTTGACAGCAGTATGGAGATGATTTGCTGTGGCTTTCAAGAAGGGGTGGGCTTCAAAAAATTTAGCAAGAGGTTCTCTGCCTGCTTGCTGGGTGGGTGTGGCCATGGTGGGCGTGGCTTAGTCAGCTTCCTGCACCATGGTGAAGGGGGCGTTTTTGCCCTTCCCGGGCTCCGGAGGCTTTCCTTGAGCCTCCAGAAGGGCAAAAATGGCCTCCCCAAGCTCCGGAGGCTCTCCCTGAACTTCTGGTAGGCCTGTTTTTTGCCCTCCCCGAGCCTCCGCGCATGCCCTGAACTTACCTGGCCTCCAAAATGGGCTGCATGGAGACTCCTGGGTGGGGTGGATGGGGCCAGCCAAGAGTTGGATTTGGGGGTTCTCCGAACTGCACAGAATCTTAGCTAGAGGTTCTCCTGAACCCCTGCGAACCCCCAGCAGCCCACCCCTGCTTTCAGCCAAGGTTATTATTATTTTTAACTTCCAAGACTGATCCCCAATCCTGAAATTTTCTGCTATCTTCTAACCCAAGAGCTTAACTGCGTAGTTTCATCAAGATTAGGCAATATCAGATGGACGGTACCACTTGCTGAAATTTAATTAACTCAGGTTGGTCAGGGTGATAAAAACCAGCCCTTCCTTGTCAGCTACATGTTTAAGGGTTTAAATGTACAGCACACTCTGTGTCCTTCTACAATGGTGTTTCTCATCCTTGGGAACTTTAAGATAGGTGGACTTCAACTCCCAGAAATGCCCAACTGAAATCCTTTAAGAAGTTCAACTCTCTTAAAGTTCCCAAGGTTGAGAGAAAGAGAAAGTGGGGGAATATTATAAGATTTTGAAGGAGGAGGAGGATGGGGGGGAGGAGGAGGAAGAGGAGGAGGAAGGGCTGTCTTAACAGTATTCCTGTCAATGACTACTTCAGCTTCAACCACAACAATACACGAGCACACAACAGATACAAACTCAAAGTGAACCGCTCCAAACTTGACTGTAGAAAATACAACTTCAGCAACAGAGTGGTAAATGCCTGGAACTCACTACCTGACTCTGTGGTTTCGTCACCAAACCCCCAAAACTTTACCCTTAGACTGTCCACTGTTGACCTCACCCGATTCCTAAGAGGTCAGTAAGGGGCGTGCATAAGTCCTAATATTCCCTCTTATCAGTACCCATCCCTGTCTTAATGTTCCCTCTTATCAGTACCCATCTTATATATATAAACAATGTTTTATCTATGTATATTACCAACATGTTCTTGACAAATAAAATAAATAAATAAGTATTATGGGCCCTGGGCAAAGCAGTGTACTGAGGCCCCTACGACAACTACTCATAGGAATGAAAATGTAAATAGTTGATAAAATTAAACATATATTTATCAGTGTTATCAGTGTTAATTTCTATTAATGCATGTTAGTATTAATAAAAAATGCAGTAAAATGTAATAAATATGTTGCTGTGTTTATATGATACAAGGTGCATTGAAGAGTTAACGTACACAGATTATTATGGGGCCCCTATGCTCGTGGGACCCACAGGCAAGTGCCCATCAAGCCCATGCATTAAGACTGGGAGGAGGAGGAGGAGGAGGAGGAGGAGGAGGAGGAGGAGGAGGAGGAGGAGGAGTTTTATTTCCTTAATTACATACCCTCGCCCTCCCCACTCAGTTTCCCTGATTAAGAATTTCCACAGTGCTCAAATGAACATAGCCATGCCTGTCAAAAATTAATTTGAAGATGTTAGGATTATGATTGGCATGACTTAGCATCTTTTGCTTCTAGAAAGTCAGCTGACGAATCAATTCACTTCAAACAATTTGCTCTATGAAAGAAACACATTTCAAGATTTTTTTTTTCATTTCTTCTTTCAATATTGTCAAATATTTTTACTTAGTAAAAAAAAAAAGGAAATAAAATTCTTCGTGATGTAGAAGCCAGCGAGAGGCTCTTCTTGATAATTTCTCAACCCCTGAACAAAATATTTTAAATTCCAGAGATGTTTCTGACTTTTTAGATGCTTCTTAGCAGATAACAATGTCAGTTCTATCAACATTACACTTTTGGGGAGAAAATACCTCTATTTCCAGGGGCAAAATGTCAGGGCACCAGTTGTATGATTTTCTGTGTTTTAATTGAAATTGCAGATGTTCTTCTTCTTTCCCAACTTAAACTTATCTCTGGTATTATAAAAGGCAGCAAGGTTAGGGTCAGAATCTCTCTCTCTCTTTCCGTAAAACAATCCTGGAAAATCTGATTTATTACTCCAGTTGTCATTGCAATGTTTTGCTTTAGGAAAAGAAAGAATAAATTAGCTCAGCACTTTTTGTTTGGTTTGCATTTTTAATTTTTTCTGCATGCGCAGAAGCGTCGCGTGGGCGAACCGGTAGCAAAAGCATTTATAATCCACTACTGGTCACCACGATGCAAAAAAAGATGTTGAGACTCTAGAAAGAGTGCAGAGAAGAGCAACCAAGATGATTAGGGGACTGGAGGCTAAAACATACAATGAACCGTTGCAGGAACTGGGCATGGCTAGTCTAGTGAAGAGAAGGACCAGGGGAGACATGATAGCAGTCTTCCAATATTTGAGGGGCTGTCACAGAGAGGAGGGGGGTCAAGCTATTTTCCAAAGCACCTGAAGGCCAGACAAGGAATAATGGATGGAAACTGATCAAGGAGAGATTCAACCTAGAAATAAGGAGAAATTTTCTGACAGTGAGATCAATCAACCAATGGAATGGCTTGCCTTCAGAAGTTGTGGGAGCTTCATCACTGGAGGCTTTCAGGAAGAGATTGGACTGCCATTTGTCAGAAATGGTGTAGGGTCTCCTGCTTGGGTGGGGGTTGGACTAGATGACCTACAAGGTCCCTTCCAACTCTGTTAATCTGTATTAGTATCTGTATCTCATCATATCTGTGTCGTGGCTGCTAGAAAGGATATGCTCTGGTCTTTTAGTTTTCTTAGCGTTTTCATTGTCTCTTTTGAATGGTGTGCAAATGTGATTTACCTCTATGTGTCCATTGATGTCTGATTCATCCGAATGCCAGGGACCAGAAATTCGCTAATATTTTTTTTTAATATTTATTTAGCTTGGTCTAGGATGGTCTCCCAGTTGAAACTATGAGTCTGCTCATGCCTTAGTGTTTCCTTCTATTGGAATAAGATGAAAACCTATGTCATGGAAAGTTTAAAAGGTGTGGGAAGATTATTTTTCAGGAGACTAAAATACTGTTAGAATTTGCATGTTTTGTAAAAGTGAATCGGACCAAAAATGGGCCTCTTTGAGGCTGGGCGAGTCCAAAAAAGAAGTCAAATTAATTGACTGTGACTATGCAACCCAAGCCATATCCAGGCATGAAGTACATTACACACATGAGGATTTGATCCTGTGGTTGTGGCCACCATCCTTTTTTTTCTTTACCTTCCCTATGTACGGACCTGCTAGAGCTTTTTTTCCCCTCCTCTAATATTTATACCTGTCTTTCAGAAAAAAAATCAAAATTTTGAAAGACTGGGAGCTAGCATATCAAGATGCTGATAATGCTAATGATTTTTGTGGTTTACTAAGAAGTAGGTGGAGTTTCCTCACTTTTGAGACATATCTTAACTAGTGCTGACATATTGTTTAAGTGATCATCAATGTTTCCTAGAATAATAATAATAATTCTTCTTTTCTTCTTCTTCTCCTTCTCCTTCTCCTTCTCCTTCTCCTTCTCCTTCTCCTTCTCCTTCTCCTTCTCCTTCTCCTTCTCCTCCTTCTCCTTCTCCTTCTTCTCCTCCTCCTCCTTCTCCTTCTCCTTCTCCTTCTCCTCCTCCTCCTCCTCCTCCTACTCCTCCTCCTCCTTCTACTTCTACTTCTACTTCTACTTCTACTTCTACTTCCACTTCGGGTGTTCAGGGAGATGCAAAATTCTACTTCTTGCACTTCTGGCAGCCTCATTGTTATTTGATGCTGTTCTAGAGTGTCTTTGATGTTCTCTCTCCATCTTCTTCTGGATCTGCCTCGTGTTCTTTGGCCTTCTCCTCCTTTTTTTTTTTTTTGTATATGCCTTGTATGGTATACAATCCCAAGACCTTCTCTCCAGGTAAGGAACCCAGTTAACATGTTGTTTTTGTATGTACTTTAAGACTGGTTCTTTTGTAGACCCTAGAATATTTAATCGTATCACTATTCAAACATTTACCTGGAAATAGGAAACTCAGACCTTCATTGTAGCATGCATCTTCTCAGAAATGCAGAAAGTGAACCCAGACTGAGCCTCCAACATGTTTTATGCTAATATCTTGATTAATTTTTGTCTTTGGGAAACATTGACTGTATTCAATTAATTAAAGAAAGAAATGAAAGGGAGATAAATAAAGAATGTCATAGTAGAAGTTTTATTGGGTTGGGCATTAGTCAACCTAGCTTAGATATATAAAAGACAGGGAAAGTATTTAGGCAAGTTTAGGAATAATTAGAATAAGATTAAGTTATTTAAGTTATTTGTTGGAACAGTTTTGCTTGATAGTAACATTTCTACGATATGCAAAGAAATATGTGATATGTGATTAACCATTCATGTCTATACACCACATCTCCAAAAAGCCCCATATTCTTAGAGAATTAATGTGTTAGATTGCTTCAAAGAGCATTTTAACTAGACCCAGAAAAGTCTGGGAAAAATCTATGCTATTCTAAAACCAGCCCGCATAATACCCTTGTTTCATTAGGCAGAAGATAAAATATGGGTGCTATTTTGTTGTGTCTATACAACGTTATTTAGCATTCCAGGCAGGGAGGGCATGTGAAGGATTTATTCTATTCAGTCCAGCATAAAAAAGGTTATCTGGAATTTTAGGACAGATTTCATATTTCAACCAAGCTCTGCCAGCATCTAAAGCAACATCTTTACAATGCAAAATACTTGCGTTTGATCCATTGTACTATTCTCTCTCACCCACCCACCCCCCACCTCGTTTTAATGGATGTGGTGGTTAGGGAGTACGAAAGCGTAAACTGCCAGCAAGTTGGGAAACTAAATAGTTGATGGCTAAGATCTTATCTTGAAATTTTTCATCTCCTTTGTCATGTGAAGTTTCAAGCAAGAAATACACCCTCTGAATTACTAAAGGATAAGTTTGAGAAAGTCTTTTAGTTGTCTTGGGAAGTGTTGCTACTAAACTGATAAAGTAAAAGAGTTGGTTAATCTTTGTGTTAGTATATAGAATAACAGAGTTGGAAAGGACCTTGGAGGTCTTCTAGTCCACCCCCTGCTTAGGCAGGAAACCCTATACCATTTCAGACAAATGGTTATCCAACATCTTCTTAAAACATCTTCCAGTGTTGGAGCATTCACATCTTCTGGAGGCATATTGTTCCACTGATTAATTGTTCTAACTGTCAGGAAATTTCTCCTTAGTTCTAGGTTGTTTCTCTCCTTGATTAGTTTCCATTCATTGCTTCTTGTTCTACCCTCAGGTGCTTTGGATAATAGGTTGACTCGCTCTTCTTTGTGGCAGCCCCTCAAATACTGGAAGACTGCTATCATGTCACCCCAAGTCCTTCTTTTCATCAAACTGGATATACCCAATTCCAGCAACCATTTTTTTATATGTTTTAGTCTCCAGTCCCCTAATCATCTATGTTGCTCTTCTCTGCACTCTTTCTAGAGTCTCCACATCTTTTTCATATAGTGGCGACCAAAACTGGATGCAGTATTCCAAGTGTGGCCTTACCAAGGCATTATAAAGTGGCATTAACGCTTCATGAGATCTTGATTCTATCTCTCTGTTAATGTCACCTACAACTGTGTTGGCTTTTTTGGCAGCTACAACACACTGCTGGCTCATATTTAAATGGTTGTCCACTAGGACTTCAAGATCCCTCTCACAATTACTGCTATTAAGCCAGGTACCACCTATACTGTACCTGTGCATTTGGTTTTTCTTGCATAAATGTAGAACCTTACTTTTGTCACCACTGACTTTCATTTTGTTAGATAGCACCAGGGGTGAAATTCAGCAGATACTGAGAGGTTCTGGAGAACCGGTAGCGAAAATTTTGAGTAGTTTGGAGAACCGGCAAATACCACCTCTCGCTGGCCCCAGAGTGGGGTGGGAATGGAGATTTTGCAGTATCCTTCCCCTGCCATGCCCACCAAGCCACGCCCACAGAACCAGTAGGGAAAAATTTTGAATTTCGCCCCTGGATAGCACCCAATGTCTGTCAAGATCCTTCTGTGTCTTAAGCCTGTCTTCTGGAGTGCTGACTATTCCTGCCAACTTGGTATCATTTTTTTATCCTTGTTGCATGACAAATTGATATGGTGGTATCCATTTAAGCTTTCTTTATGGGATTCCATGGCTTCTATTTCTAAAGTTTGGCTATCATTTTCATCTCTGATCAGATCTCTCTTCAGGACCACCTTAAGAATTTCCGGTTTCCTGTTGCTGTAATACAGGCAGTCCTTGACTTACAACAATTCACTTAGCGACCCTTTGAACGCCACTGAAAAAGTGACTTACAACTGGTCATCACATGACTATTAAAGCATCCTTAGGTCACATGATCAAAATCCGGATATATGGCACCCAGCATGTATTTAAGATGGTGGCAGCATGTTGGAGGTCATGGAATCGTCATTTGTCGTCCTCCCAGGTGGGTTTTGACAAGCAAAGCAATTGGGGGGAAACCAGATTCTGTTAAGGACTGCAGTGATTCACTTAATGACAGTAGCAAAAACAGTCATAAGACTGGGGCATGATTCACCTAACCATCTTGTTTAGCAATGAAAATTCTGATCTGTAGAAGGACAGCAAGGGAGAAAGTGAAGTACAAGTAATTGGTAAGGTTTTTTTTTCCCCTAACCCAGCTGCTGTGGCCTAGAGGTAGAGCTCTTGCCTCACAATCAGGAGGTTGTGAGTTCGATCCTAGGTAGAGGCAGATGTAAGGGTCTCCTGCTTGGGCAGGGGGTTGGACTAGATGACCTGCAAGGTCCCTTCCAATTCTGTTAATCTGTTAAATGTTTTTATTTTGATCATCTATCTTATTTAAAAGGCAATGACAAATTTGTGTTTAAAATGAGAGAATTATGAGAACTCATAACTTAGCAGCTGTTATATATATACATACTGTATTTTGTTTTATGTGCGTTTCCCTTGCCAGTATTATTGCAAGTTACCTTTAAAAACACTTTAATAATTACCTAGACTTCCTTCACTATGCCAAAACCATTTTTGTAGATTGAAAGTACTTACCGTATTTTTCAGACTATAAGACGCACTGGTGTATAAGACGCACTAAGATTTCGAAGAGGTAAGTAAGAAAAAAAGTTTTTGTCCACCCCGGCCCCCAGGAGCACTCTGCAAACCCTCCCAAACCCTCTGCGTGCCCCGTTTTTTGCAAAAATGGGTGAAAAACGGGCCTGTTTTTATGAAAAATGGGGCACGCAGAGGGTTTGGGAGGCCTTCAGAGTGCTTCTAGGATTTGGGGGAAAGCAAAGACACCCCCGTTTTTATGAAAAATGGCCTGTTTTTTGGCTGTTTTTAGCAAAAACTGGGGCATTTTTGCCTTCCCTCAGCCCCCAGAAGCACTCTGCAGGCCTCCCAAATCCTCTGCGCACCCCATTTTTGTGAAAAACAGGCCCATTTTTCGCACAAATGGAATGCGGGGGCGGGGCCTTGGGAGGCCAAAAATGGCTGTATTCGGTGTATAAGACGCAACAACATTTCCACCCTCTTTGGGGGGGGGGAAGGTGCATCTTATACTCCAAAAAATACGGTATATAAAATTAACCCTCGTAGCTATTTCCATTACAGTCAGCTATTAATACCTAAAGTTTGTTCCAGGATGCTTAAACGAAGTCCTTTCTTGATCGGAAGTTATTCAACTCTCAGGGGAAAAAAATTATCTGACGAATACCGTAGTACATTATGTTTAAATGCAGGTGGTCCTTGACTTAAGATCACAATTGAGCCCAAAATTTCTGTTGCTAAGTGAGACATTTGTTAAATGAATTTTGCCCTTCCATTTTACGACCGTTCTTGCCACAGTTGTTAAGTGAATCACTGCCGTGGATAAATTTGTAACCCGGTTGTTAAGTGAATCTGACTTCCCCATGGACTTTGCGTGTCAGAAGGGCGCAAAAGGGGATCACGTGACCTTGGGACGCAACAACGGTCGTAAGTATGAGTCCGTTGCCAGGCGTATGACTTTTGATCACGTGATCATGGGGACGGCACAAAGGTTGTAAGTGAGAGAAAATGGCCATAAGTCACTTTCTTCAGCTCTCTTGTAGCTTTGAAAGGTCACTAAACGAACTGTTTGTAAGTCAAGGATGGGATGTGGAAGAAATATTGAAAATCCGACAAATTGTCTTGCACATATATTCACAATTGCTCTGAAAGAGATTGGGCATCGTATGATTAGAGGGTTGACTAGGGGCCACGTGATAGCAGTGTTCCAATATTTGAGGGGCTGCCAAAAAAGAAGAGGGGGTCAACCTATTCTCCAAAGCACCAGAGAAGGCAAGGCAAGAAACAATGGATGGAAACTAATCAAGGAGAGAAGCAACCTGGAACTAAGGAGAAATTTCCTAACAGTGAGGACAGTTTATTAATTAATTTATTTATTTAGTGTTCTTCTATGCCGCCCTACTCCCTGAGGACTCAGGGCGGCGTACAACATTTTAAGGAACAACTAAACAATAAAATTATTAAAAACAATTGAAAAAGTGTTTAAAAAGGCATACAAAACTATGCATACACGGGGGAAAGTAGTCTCAAAATCACCCCGCCTGTAGGAAGAGCCATGTCTTAATGGCTTTTCGGAAGGCCAGCAAGGTGGGGATAATTCGGATCTCTGAGGGTAGTTGGTTCTAGAGAACAGGGGCCCCTACAGAGAAGGCCCTCCCCCTAGGCCCCGCCAGCCGGCATTGTTTGGCTGACGGGACCCGGAGGAGACCCACTCTGTGGGACCTAACCGGTTGAAAGGAAGTATGAGGTAGGATGCGGTCCCAGAGGTAACCTGGACCTAAGCCATGTAGGGCTTTAAAGATGATGATCAACACCTTGAATTGCATCCGGAGACCTATGGGCAACCAATGCAGCTGGCGGAGTATGGGTGTTACGTGGACACCCATACTCAGTGGAACAGAAGTTGTGGGTGCTCCATCACTGGAGGTTTTTAAGAAGAGATTGGACAGCCATTTGTCAGCAATAGTGTAGCGTCTCCTGCTTGAGGAGTGGGTTTGGACTAGAAGACCCCCAAGGTCCCTTCCAACTCTGTTATTCTACTCTAAAGGTGTGCTGTAGCATGAGTTCAGGTGACACTGGCATGAACAGAGCCCTCAGCTGCCAGCTTCAGCAAACCAGGTTACTCTTGTCTCCTGCAATATCTCTGAGAGCTCATGCTATTTGCAGGTACAGGTTGGACATAGTGAAGATGGAACACATTCTGATCTCCTTAACAGAATCAGGGGTGGGTTCCACTTACCTTCCACACCGGTCCCCATCGCGATGTTTTGCGCGTGCGTGCGCATCCCCTTGTGCAATTACACTTCCGTGCATGCTCAGGAGCAGGAATAAGCCCGAAACACAGCTGAGGAGCTGATCAGCTGTGCTTCGGGTGAAGAAATAAAGGTCAGTATTAACCCGGGAGTGGGCGGGAGGGCCCTTTTTCGAGCAGCTGAACAAAAAAAAAGATGGCGGCGCACACGGACTGGCACCGGCCGATCCAGTTACGTGACGTCACCAGCGGATCACTACCAGTTCAGGCGATCCGGTCCGAACCGGGAGGAACCCACCCCTGAACAGAATCCTACATACATAGAATTGTTGGCTGTTAAAAAACGGTTCCAATTCATTATTAAGCCATTAAACCTCCTTTAAGATGTGTCACTGTCACTATCGGTATCCTAGATTGGAAATAGCCAACAAAGCTTTTTACAAAGTCATTTCTAAGGCAGATAGAAGATCTGAATTGGGAACTTTTTGATTTTCAGAGCAGAACCTTAGCCATTATGCAGTAGGAATAAAGAAGTATAATGGTGTTGGGGTTATAAAGGCCAGAAAAATTGCATCTTCAAGATTTATCAAGAACTCCTATGAGAGATTTTTTTAATTAAAAAAAGCAGGCTTCCTTCCCCCACCCCACCCCCAGCCTGCCCACCCACCCCCCATTTGCACTTTTGGCAGGTAAATAGAAAATTCCAAAATACATTGGGGCATGCAATGGGAATGCATGAATAAAAAAAATAATGTGAAATTATATTAGTTACAAATGTGTGGGCAGAATTGCCACCCACCAGCCAAACAAACATAAATTTATCTCCCATCCTCTCTAACAAAATGTGGGGGGGGGGGGAAACACATGTTTAATTTGGCTTAATTACACATAATCACAGTAACAGTCAAAACACACACCTCAACAGTCACTCGGAGAAAGAGATACACAAATTAAGTGGCTCACAATCCTGTGTCCAACCCCTCCAATCTATATTGATACTTTAATTATATTAATCTTGCTGTAATTTACAATGTTTGCTTTTTAAGAATGGGGAGGGGGAGAGAAACTGAATGAGACATGTTATGATTAAAATAAGTCAATTAGCACAATAGCTGTGATATGTGTGTGTGTGTGTGTGTGTCTGTGTCTGTCTGTGTCTCTGTGTGTGTCTCTGTGTGTGTACATGTGCATGTGCATGTGCATGTGTATATATGTTCTTCATTTATTTACTTGGAGTTTTACGTAGCAAAATGCATTCTATTCTATCGTATTCTATTCTATTTATTCTATTCTATTCTATTCTATTACTCTACTCTACTCTACTCTACTCTACTCTACTCTACTCTACTCTACTCTACTCTACTCTACTCTACTCTACTCTACTCTACTCTACTCTACTCTACTCTACTCTACTCTACTCTACTCTTCTATCCTGTTCTGTCCTGTCATCTTATCCTATCCTATCCTATCCTATCCTATCCTATCCTATCCTATCTTATTTTGTTCTGTTCTGTTCTGTTCTGTTCTGTTCTAGTCTAGTCTAGTCTAGTCTAGTCTAGTCTAGTCTAGTCTAGTCTAGTCTAGTCTAGTCTAGTCTAGTCTAGTCTAGTCTAGTCTAGTCTAGTCTAGTCTAGTCTAGTCTATTTCCTGTTCTCTGCTATCCTATCTTATCGTACCCTATTGTATTCCATTCTAAACAGAAAACAAATATAGAAGAAGAAGAAAATAGAAACATTATCAAATAAGTAGACACCATTTCCGTTTCTAAGGACAGTATTAAATGTTACTTAATCTTTTCATTACACTGATAGTGTCAGCTAAAAGCAGAGAGCAAACATTTAAATTCAAGACCTTAATCCTGTTTAATTCTCATTAGATTTTAAAATATCTATTTTCAACCAGTTGAGAGAAGTACTAGGTAAGTATCCCATGGATATATACTTTTGCTGCCTTGAGTTATTTATAAAAATAATAAAGGTGGGATATAAACAAGTGAGTGAAATAAAAAATAAGTAACAAAGAAAAATCCTCAGGTTAATGTGAACACAGAAGAGTTGGAAACATCTCAAAAATGAGCTTTGGAACTAAGAAAGGAGGGAAAAGAAGGATGAAAGAGCATGGAGTAATGGAAGGAATTTTTCACGTTATGTGACCCAAAGTCTCTCTACAAATACTTCAAATGTAGAGTACCAACCAAAAGAAGCCAATACTTTAAGGCAAATATGAATTAGTGAGCATTTTAATGCTGGAATCCTCCCAGAGTCATTCGCCACGAGATGAGCAGCAAATCAATTCAATAGATAAAAATAAATAAATTGTACAAACCCGATGGGTAGAAATTCTTGAAGTAGTGGGAACTTTGGAAGATGTGACCATTTATAGAGAAAGAGGTTGTACATAAGATCTCATGGTGGCCCATTAAAAAAAAAAAAACACCTTACAGACATTCCAGATGGTAATCCTCAGGTCAAATAGAATGAAAGATTTGGTCAAAAATTTGGCCAGAAATGATCTTCAAAGCCAATTCCAATTATTACATTCTACGGTTCTTTTTCTGTTCCTAACAGAATGCCACTATACCTGCAGTGATGCACGGGATGGCCAGAATGTGCGTGTTTGTGTGTGTGTGTGTAAATACATAAACAAATTCAACGCAAGGCCTTCTTCTTAGGCTTGTAAAGTTATTGGCCTTGGGTGTTTAGCAATTTTGCTGCAGTTTTGCAATGGGTAATATTGGTTATGAGGGGACGCGGTAGCTCAGTGGCTAAGAGGCTGAGCTTGTCAATCAGAAAGGTCGGCAGTTCGGCGGTTCGAATCCCTAGCGCCGTGTAATGGAGCGAGCTCCCGTTAGTTGTCCCAGCTTCTGCCAACCTAGCAGTTTGAAAGCACGTAAAAATGCAAGTAGAAAAATAGGGACCACCTTGGAGGGAAGGTAACAGCGTTCCATGCGCCTTTGGTGTTTAAACATGCCGGCCACATGACCACGGAATCGTCATCAGACAGCGCTGGCTCTTCGGCTTAGAAATGGAGATGAGCACTGCCCCCTAGAGTCTGGAACGACTAGCACGTATGTGCGAGGGGAACCTTTACCTTTAATATTGGTTATATGTTGTGTTGCCGCTTATTGATAATAGGAATCAATCTTTGTTATAAGCCCTTTGTTAAGACTTGTAGACTTCAACTCCCAGAGTTACTGGCTGGAGAATTCTGGGAGTTGAAGTCCACAAGTCTTAATGTTGCCAAGTTTGGAGACCCCTGTTCTAAGCTGTGATTCCCTGTTGAAGCAAGAATAGAGGAAGTCTATTGATTCTTATTTTAACCAGAGCTGGATTTAGGCATAAGCTCAGCAAGCTTAAAGTTCTCGCAATCTGAAGGTGACCAAACCACCTTTTGGTCATTGATGTTCCATCTATGAAAGTTTCCATAAATTAAGTCTTCCTGAATGACTCCCACGTGGCAGAAAGAGTTGACCTCCAAAAAGCCTGTTCAAGGGAGTTGCATTTCGTCCCACTGAGGGGCTTCACGCTGTGTCTTGCTAGGCCCAGACTATAGTTGTGGTGCAATTTACCTCATGTTGCCTCAGAACCCACATATATTGAAGCAACCTGACTGTTACACGTTGTTTAGAAGTGGGAGGCAGGATTTATTTGCAAGGCAACTTCAAAGAGACCTTTTGTCTGGAAGCATGACAAACGGCAATAAATAAGTAGCACAGCAGCTGGCCCCAACATGGCAGATAACCTCTGATTCCAGTTCTCAAATAACATTCCCCAGAAATGAGTCCCTGTGTAAACATTTTGTTCCTATGTCAAAGAGAGGGGATCAGTGTACATAAACTTCAGCTTCAACCCCAGCAATACACCAGCACGTAATAGATTCAAACTAAATGTAAACCACTCCAAACTCGACTGCAGAAAATACAACTTCAGCAACAGAGTGATCAATGCCTGGAATGCACTACCTGACTCTGTGGTTTCTTCTCCAAACCCCCAAAAACCTTAACCTTAGACTGTCTACAGTCGACCTCTCCCCGTTTCTAAGAGGTCTATAAGGGGTGTGCATAAGCGCACCACTGTGCCTACCGTCCCTGTCCTACTGTCCTATTGTCCTCTATTATCGTTACTTTTTACTTATGTTTATACAAACTACTACTATCCTATACATGTTTGACAAATAAATAAATAAAATAAATAAATAAATAAACCTAAGGCTCCTTTAATAGAAGGATAGAATCAAGATCCTGTGAAGCATTAATACTGGTTTACAAAGCCTTAGTAAGACCACACTTGGAATACAGCATCCAATTTTGGTCACTGTGAGTGGGATCGTGGAGTCCTAGTGGACAATCACTTAAATATGAGCCAGCAATATGTGCTGCAGCTGCCAAAAAAGACATGCTCAACTCCTAATGATCCCATGAACCATAGCACACCAGGCCTCTCTGACCTCCACTGTCTCCTGGAGTCTCCTCAAACTCTGTCAGACTCCAGACTCTGCCATTCAAAAGGAGAAGGGGGGTCTTGGTTCTGCTTGATCAAACAGTTATAACAGATATCCGGATCCTAGACACCTGGGAACCTTCTCATCTTAAGATAAGGTTTATGAGGGGCAATGCAAGTCAGTTGAACGGAAGGGTCTGGGAACATATAGCCATCTGTACTCCCAGGAAAGAAATTTCACACTTTGTGGATTGTTTTACTCTTGCATCCTGCTTAATGGAGAGGGGCATTAAGGTTAAATACACTTGCCTTGCCTGGAGGCATTTAGATCTTGCTTTGAATGAATGGATTGTCATACAATTGCTAATAAAAAGGAATCCTTTTGAAACACTGACTCAGAAGTTCGTACTTTGAATGTGGTTGGAAAGGCAAGCCTTACACTCATGCCAACTGCATTGATGATGCTATCCAGCCATCTCCTCCTTTTGCCATCCCCTTCTCATTTCACCTTCCCTCTCTCCCAACATCAGGGTCTTCTCCAAGGAGTCCTCTTCTTCTCATTGGGTGGCCAAAAGTATTTGAGCTTCAGCTTCAGTATGTGTTCTTCCAACCAGCAGTCAGGGTTCAATTTCCTTTAGTTGAGAGCTCCCTGCAAATAAAAGAGAGACTTAAGTCTGAAAGAAAATAAAATAACTGTTCAGTACCAAATGACTCATCTATCTGGAATCTCCAGGAGAGAGACAAACAGATCTCCTACAGTGTGAGCTGGGAGGCTAAGAAAACATTCTGAAAAGAGACTGTGAACATGAAAGCAGATTAGAGAGAAGGGAAGTAAACTCTACTACAGCATTAAAAGAGCAGAGACGGAAATAAAAGCAAGGACTGCATTAAATTAAGAGATGTTACAGACAGATGATAGACAGATGATAGATAGATAGATAGATAGATAGATAGATAGACAGACAGACAGACAGACAGACAGACAGACAGACAGATAGATAGATAGATGACAGATGACAGACAGACAGACAGACACCTATAGAAGAGAATATTTATAGCTTAGGTTTGTACAGTAGAGTCCTTGGTGCTGTCTAAACTTGGTTGTTTTCTTGCAGACATTTCTTTACCATCTTCAGTTCTAGAAGGGAGTGGGGGGTTGCTTTCCCCCTTGTCAGTATTGATGGGAGTGCGTTCTCACCCCACTCCCCTCTAGCACTGATAATGTTACCTAGTTTGGTGATGAAACCAATCAAGCTCAGAGAACACCAAGGACGAGAGAAGAAGGGGGAAGAGGGAGAGAGAAAGAAGGAGAGAGGGAGAGGGAGAAGAAGGAAGGAAGGAAGGAAGGAAGGAAGGAAGGAAGGAAGGAAGGAAGGAAGGAAGGAAGGAAGGAAGGAAGGAACAGATGGATGGATGGATGGATGGATGGGAAGGTGGGTAGTTGGCTAGATAGATAGGTTTTAGCTATCTACCTATCCAACTGTTATAGGAAACAGACTTTGATGTAAGATGAATTAGGTATAGGAGTAGCATTAAGACTTTATATTAGTAAATAGCAATAGCAATAGCACTTAGACTTATATACCGCTTCATAGTGCCTTACAGCCCTCTCTAAGCGGTTTACAGAGTTCAGCATATTGCCCCCAACAATCTGGGTCCTCATTTTACCGACCTCGGAAGGATGGAAGGCTGAGTCAACCTTGAAGGTAAAGGTATTTCTGTAAAGCAATAAGTACTGTAAAATCTGTTGAGGTTGTATCCTGGACCTTTAGGTCGGTCTCTCCTGTACTGAACCATAGGAAACAGATCTGTGGTCCTTCCTGCTAATCACCATTAAGGTGAATCAGCGGGGGAAATCTACCGGGTGAAATTTGCCCTTGATCTCTTCTAACATTTCCTCCCCGTGCTGAGCGAAAACCCCAGGTAGCTCTTTTCGCTGCTTTCGTTTTAAGCTATTCACATCTTCTGCCCTGGAACGGAATGAGCTTCACAATTAAAATCGTGAAATCAATGCTGCATCTATTGTCCTGTCTTCAGGAGAAAAGCTTTAATTACAAGAGTCTTTAGATAACATAATCATTCCACCCTCTTAATCTCAGATATGAAACCAGTCCCTTTTGAGTGCAACGCAAACCCTTTTCTCTCGTTCTCTTCCTCCTCCTCCTCCTCTTCTTCTTCTTCTTTTCTTTCTTTTAAATGAATGGCTTTTTATCTGAGTACTTCAATTTGTATGGCTTGGCTTCAAGGCAGTTCCCCCTGATATGTTAATTGCAGAGTGCTTTAAGTACTAAAAGATTAACATAAAACCCTTTGCAAACAAGCTAATAGTTTATGATAATTTTTGCACGGCCTTTGTATGTCTATCACGGCGTTGCCTCTAGCTGTAATTTTATAAAGAAGCTGTAAAATATCATTTAAACAAGTTCATTTACACATAATTATTATAGCAGAATCACATTATTCAATTTAGATACCCCAGCCTATTAACAATCCATGAACTAAAATGTAATTAAACTATTTTCCTCTTATGAACCTATTCATTACATTGTGTGGGGGGATAGATCATACAGATTCAGTAAGACTTTCGGTACTTTGTTGTTGAAATTGACAAGTCTGCAACTTATTTTGTGCTTTTAATTATATTAAAAGTAATTCCAGACAGCTCAGATAAAGAATATATTTAGAAAAGGAAGGCTTAGAGATGCCAACAATGGTGCCATCCAGAAATGTATATTTATTTCTCTCCCACACAGTTCCTGCACATTTAAGTATGGAAAATATATGATCAGAAGTATTCTTATGCTTGAAAATATGATTGGCTTTCTAAGCAAATTTCTCTCCCCCCTCTTTAAATATAATTTAAAGTTAAATCATCTTACAATAACGGTTTTTATTATCATACATTTTCTGTATTAACAATAAATGGAATTTCTGAAGGCATATAATTATATATCGTAGGTATATTATACATTTAGATATGCTCCATAAAAGTAGACAGAAAGTGAATGTATCTTTCATTGAAAGTTTAAATTGTAAAATGTATGGTTTGGTTGCATAAATAGTTTCTTTTTACTGTATTGTGGGAAAAAGAAATGCATCAGAATCCAATCTTTTGTCCCCCTCTCAAAGTTTTGGAGAAGTGGGAGAAGGCATTAAGTTAAAATGAAACAAAAGGTTTAGTTCATTTACAATAGTCTTTATACTTTCAGTAGCAATAGCAATAGCATTTAGACTTATATACCACTTCATAGCACTTTACAGCCCTTTCTAAGTGGTTTACAGAGTCAGCATCTTGCCCCCAACAATCTGGGTCAGAAGGATGGAAGGCTGAGTCAACCTTGAGCTGGTTGGGATCAAACTCCTGGCAGTGAGCAGAATTGGCCTGCAATACTGCATTCTAACCACTGCATTCTAACCACTGCGCCACCACGACTCAACCTTCTTAAATATCTGGCTATACATACTGTGATCTTCCAAAGTTTATGTCACTGGATATTTTGTAATTTAAGCTTCATCTGTTTACTCTCCTGATGCCGTTGTGCTCAAGGAGCAATAAGTTATTTTATCTTCAAAAATGCCCACCTTTCTTAGGCTGTTTGGAAACCAAGGGATAAAGTTGAATATCACAAGGATTGGGCTTACAGGGGTTTTGTTTTTTTCACCTTCCTTGAAAAGGTCATTGTTATAATTTGTGATGCTATGTTGGAAAACTCCCAGCTAGATGGGAAGGAGGAGTCAAGTGGGGAACTAGCCTTGAATCCTTTCACAGCTTCAATAGGCATAAACCTGACTCTCCCTCGCCCTCTAAGTTCCATGAAAACATATCTGGTTGTGCCCAGAGGAACACAAATGAGATATTGTGGTCCGTCAGCGGCCAGCAGAGCTGGCAGCAGATTCGGACAGTGAGGAGGTTAGGGAGGAACATAAGCCAGTCCTTAAATCTGGGAGGCAGAGATGGGGCCAGGGCAGTCTGACAGCTATCAGTTGCCTTTGGAGTCAGACAGCAGTGAGGCAGACAAACAGCTGGAGCCCATTCCCAGTGTGCGCATGCACAGAGTTGCCACATGCAGGGAACAGCTAAAGAACAAGGGTCAACTTGGGAGTAAGGCCACAGGTAGATGATGAATGGCCCCTCCCAGACAGAATAAAAGAGGAGTGATAGGGGAGTGGAGTTTGCAGGAGACAATTAGTTCATTCCTGCATTCTTGCCAAGTATCGCGGAGTCTGAAAGATAGCGGCCTGGCCACTCTCCAAGCCTGATAAAGGTCAGTAATTGTGAACTATCTTGAAAGACTGTGGGAGAGGAAAGACTTTGCTGGGGAGGAATTCACTGTAAATTAAATAAAAGAGGTTTATCGGGACGAGGACTCAGCTTCGTGCTGCTGGGGAAGCCTAGGTCAGAATGTAAGATTCTTGAAATATAGGTAGAACACAATAACTTTGTTGACTTAGATTTTTCATGAGTGGATCTGGTGTTTGCGTTTGATATGCTATAAGGTACTGCAAATCATAAATTCTTCGAATGGGCCTTGAGTCACTCATAGACAAAACTGAAACACTTTCTGTGTTCCCTCTTCCAAAATTCAGGATGTTCTTGTCCTCAAAGAGGCTGACCCTAGAAAGAGAGGTGATCAAAGAATCAAGCCAATTTGATATGACAGAACTCACTTCTTCATAGAAAATATCTGTCCGAAAGAGTAGTCAATGATAAAATGCACTGAGAGATAAATCTTGGTAAACCACCGAGAGCATTTCAATATGATGGCTAACCAGTGTTGTATGGAGCAATGCTCGGTTGGAAAAGATGATCCAACACCTTAACATTTGTGCAAATTCAAAGAGTTGATGCTCACCAGGAAGAATATATCTAGCAGAACTTATCTTATTCTGCAGGATCTGGGTCGGTCACCAGGACCACAGGTTTTGTCTTCTGAGCTTTCGAACTCGTGTTGGAACCCATCCTCAGGGAGGAAGCTAACCACCAGATTGCAAGAACACAAGCGAGCAGTCAGATGAGGAGACCCGAACTCATTGGTAGTCACACACAACAAGGACACACATTCAATTTTGCATCTATTAAGATTGTTGGATGAGCAGGCACAAAAACAGCCAGCTACTAAGATTGTTGGATGAGCAGGCACAAAAACAGCCAGCTACTAAGATTGTTGGATGAGCAGGCACAAAAACAGCCAGCTACTAAGATTGTTGGATGAGCAGGCACAAAAACAGTCAGGGAAGTGATTGAAGCCTGGGAAACGGGCCCCTCGTCAGTCAACAGGATTTACCACCAGCCTATCAAGTGCTTAGAAGGCAAGGGCTGGGCAGCACAAGCAAATGAGAGCCAACAACTTAAAAGCCAGCCATCAAGACACCCCAATCAACATCTGAAAAGCCACATACAACAAGCACCGTATCAATACCACACACAAAACAGCACACACTCTTCTAGAGAGAAGTTCCCTGAAGATGGGCTCCAGCATGAGTCTAAAAGCTCGGAAGACAAAACCTCTGGTCCAGGGGTGAAATTCAAAAATTTTCCCTACCAGTTCGGTGGGCGTGGCTTGGTGGGCGTGGCAGGGAAAGGATACTGCAAAATCTCCATTCCCACCCCACTCCTGGGGAAGGATACTGCAAAATCCACATTCCCTCCCCACTCCTGGGGGAAGGATATTGCAAAATCTGCATTGCCACCCTAGTCTGGGGTATTTGCCGGTTCTCCAAACTACTCAAAATTTCTGCTACCGGTTCTCCAGAACCTGCTGAATTTCACCCCTGCTCTTGTCCCGGTGACCGACCCAGATTGGATCCTGCAACATTATCCTGGGACTATATTCGTTATCTTATTCTATTGCATTGTAATCAATGCTTTTTTTCTTTTTCCTCTGTTACCCTACACTTTTTCATCTTCCCTTTTTCCTCTGCTACGTTCCCACTATTTTCATTTTTTCTTTGCATTTTATATTTTGATAATCAATTTTTTTAAAAAAATTGAACCAGAAAGAATACATCTAGCAGAACCTGGAGAACCATTCTGGTAGAGGACTAGAGTATAATGTGAATTCATACCTACGTATTGCCAATTATTTCTTTACTCTTTCGACCTCATGCAGATATGAAATACTTCCAAAACACTGTAATAAATCACACCGAGGTTGTATTTACCAGCTTTCAGAAAAGATTAATTTTAAACAATTAGCTTTGGTTCCTATCTCTGGAATTCCAAAAATGTCTATGGTCTTTTTGAATTTATTTAACAGACATGTAACAGTGAAGGTGATAGCAACTTAATAATTGAAGAGAAAGAGGGGAGGGGAAGGAAATTAAAAAGCAACTATAATGTAAAAACAAAATCGGAGAAGTAAGTGCTTGGAAATATGTATCACAGACAAAGCAACTCAGGAAAAGTTATTTTCTGTGGTCTCCATTTTCCTTAAAGACAAACATTAATTCAAATGTTAGCAAGTAGCTCACTGCCAAGAATGAAGTGCAGATTTATTTCCAAAGTCATTATTATGATTTTGGCTATTCTCCACATGCGGGAAGGTCCATAATTTATTTATTTATTCATTATTTAATGTACATTAAACAAATATTAAACATACGAGTATGCCACCTCAATAAAAGTGTCAATCACATTCTAAGATCAAAGGAGACTAATTCAAACTTGCCACTGATTTGTAAGAGCCAGGAAATCCAACCTAGATATTCAAGAAAAAGCATAATTAATATCAATTATGTGTCTTGCCCTCAACTTCCTATAAAGGTAATTGACTGGAGGACAAATTTTATTTGATCCTTTGAGTACGTGTAATAAATGCAGATTTACATGTAATAAATGCAGGGCCAATGTGTTTGGTGTAGCTGTTAAGGCACCAGGCTACAAACTGAGAGGCCATGAGTTCTAGTCTTGCTTTAGGCACAAAGCCCACTAGGTGACCTTGAGCCAGTCACTCCCTCTTGGCCCCAGGAAGGAGGCAATGGCAAACCACTTCTGAAAAACCTCGCCAAGAAAACTGCAGGGACTGTTCCAGACAATTGCCAGGAGTCCAAAACTGATTTAAAGGTGCAAAAAAGGGGAAAGCATTAAACAGATAGCTAAGAAATCTTTAGTTCAGTAAAAGTCAATTTTAAAAAATATTGAAATAAGAGCTTCTGTTGTTATTTTTAACTATCATGCGAAGTCTAGTTCACATCCCAAAGAGATTGCAGCTGTTCTTAATTCAAGATTATCCCATAGCAGAAGATCTTGTTGGGTAAGGAAATGAAAACTCTTCCATATTTTTATATTCAGTATCCAACTTTGAAGCAGAATTCTGAACAAACAAGGATCGGGAGGATCAACGGGTGATTATGAAAAGGACCTCAGTTTGGAGATTCCTCATTGCAATCAAAACCCAAAAGCTAAAACGAATGCTTGGTGAGGAGCCAGAAAAAAGTGGAAGACCCCACTAAAGAAAAATATTTAAAAGCTTGCAGTCAATGGAAATGTTTGTGTAAAAGTGTGGATTTATTTAAGACTTTTTGCCATATGAGTTATAAGAGTAAATAATGACCTTAAACAGCTCTACTAAAACCAACCCATGTTGGCACAGGGAGCAAAAATCCCCCCCACTCTCGGAATAAGAATATCAAATTAAATCGGGCTGCCTCTTCGTGATATTCAAAATCTGCCATCTTGTTAAGTCGCCCGCCTTAATTGCCATTCTTCATTTAGACTGTAAGACTGTCTGTAAGTTCCACCAAAGGATAGAAATAACTCTGCTATCCGCTTGTTTAATGGGAAATGTATTTGTTAAATCAGAGTTCCCCAATGTTTCTGGCTTTTTGGACCGGCAGGGGGAGGTGGGGAGAGGGGATGTGAGCTGCTGGCGTGAGCTCATGCTTGTAGTTGTAGCCCGCCAGTGGCCAGCAGAGCTGGCAGCAGAGTCGGACAGTGAGGAGGTTGGGGAGGAACATGGGCCAGTCCTGGGGGCTGGGGAAAGTTTGGATGAGGGCTCTGCATCGGAGGCAGAGAGAGAGCTAGACAGCAATGAGGGAGAGGAACAGCTGGAGCCTGTTCCCAGTGTGCGCATGCGCAGAGCTGCCAGAAGACAAGAACAACTAAGAAAGCAGGGTCGACTTGGGAATAGAGCCACACCTTGGAGATGATTGGCCCCTCCCATAGGAAACAAAAGAGGAGCAAACGGGGCGTGGGCTTTTGCAGGAAACAATTAGTTCGTTCGGTCGTTTCAAGAATGGAAAGTTCTATTTGTGACTCTAATAGACTCTGTGCCATGTTTTGCCTTGCCCTGCGTTTGGAAACTAGTTCCCTGGCAGCGTTCCAAGTGAGATAAGGTTTGTGTTGATAAATATTCTTCTGAAAGACTGTTTGCCAAGCCTTGCGGACTGTGAACGAAAGGAATTCACAGTCGTGTCAATAAAAGAGGTTTTGCCGGGACTAAGACTCGGCTTCATGCTTTCTAAGGAAGCCTAAGTCAGAACACTTGTGAGGATGCACACATGCTCCCTGGCCATTTCTGCGGCCCAGTTGCAAATCCCTCATGGCCCACTAGTGGGACGTGGCCCACAGGTTGGGGACACCTGTGCTATATGACAATGAGAAAGAGGGAATTCAGAGCAGAACTTAAGCTGGGTTATTTGATTCATGTTTGAACTCAAAAATGTCTTGCTGTATGTGCTACCCATCGTATTGACTGAAACAAACCAGGCCCTATTTCAAAATGGAAGAATCTACTGATATTATAATCCCGGGAGTCAGAAAGAGAGGAAATAATAGCAAAGAACCTCAGGTTTGTTATTTGTTTTGGTAGAGATGGCACCTGCCCAAGGAACATCTTTTCTTGAAACCTTTATTCCGTAATGAAGGTTTTTCAATGTCTAAGGAAATGAACTTTGCTAACCACTAACATAGCTTCTGTCTGAAAACTATGTGGTTAGCAAGACTCATAATATGTCTGAATTAGTAGATGAGGATTGCTTTCAGGGGAAAAGTAGATGGCCTGCTGGACATTTGTATTGTGAACTTTGGTCAAAGCCAGGGGTGGGTTCCAACTTACCTCGCTGCCAGTTCACTCCCTCCCATGCTGCATGGGCACTCTTCATGGGCGCGGTCATGCGCAGTAACGAAAAATCCTAAAAATAAAACCAAAGCCGAAAACAAGATGGCGACTGCATGCATAGTGCTGGAACTCGGCTTCGGCGCATGCTCAGAAGTAAAAAAAAATTTTAAATATGGCGGCGCCCACGGACCAGCACCGACCGATCCAGTTCAGGAATGTCACCAGCGGGTCGCTACCAGTTTGGGCGAACCGGTCCAAACCGGGAGGAACCCACCCCTGGTCAAAGCCCAGTGCTATTTTCTATTTATTCATTTTATTCATTAAAATTTCTATGCCACCCACCCCACTGTCAAGCGACTCTGGGTGGCTTGCAACAATATAAAAACACAATGCAAAATGATAAGGATACAAATATTAAAAGCACTCAGCATTAAGAATTCAAACCATTAAAATTCACTTATTGGCAACTCTTCTGACTGCAAGTAGTCCTTGACTTACAATGGTCCATTTAGTGACCGTTCAAAGTTAGAACGGCACTGAAAAATGTGGCTTATGACCGTTTTTCACAGTTACGACCTTTGCAGCCTCCCCATTGGTCACGTGATCAATATTGGGATGCTTGGCAACTGGTTCATATTTATGACGGTTGCAGAGTGCAAGGGTCACGTGATCCCCTCTTGCGACCTTCTGGCAAGCCAAGTCAATGGAGAAGCCAAATTCACTTAACGACTGCAGTGATTCACTTAACAACTGCAGCAAGAAAGGTCGTAAAAATGGGACATAAAGCTCGCTCAACAAATGTCTCACTTAACAACAGAAATGTTGGGCTCAACTGTGGTCACAAGTCGAGGACTTCAAGCTACATCTGAGATTATTTCTGGATAATACAAAACAGAAACTTTGCCGAGGTTCAGGGCAATCCCCTGAAAATGCAAACTCTGTTCGCTGTAGGGTCTGCATTTTTGAAGCAATTTTCTCTCCGTCGTGTGGTTTTTGTTCATGGGCTTTCTCATACATGCAGGGGCCCCCCAGGCTGTCCAGCACGATGAGACCCCCCCATCCCCATCATTGCAAAGCTTCCACAGCCACAGATTAAAACCATGGAGCGTCTCTGCCACAAAGTGAGTGGCTAGAAGAGCCCGTTAAGGAGAATATTATCCCATTTTCTCTTCCGTGAGGAGACGGCTCCCTTTCGAAATGACGAGCTTGTGTTTTACCTCAGTGTTCCAAATCCAATTGCTTCAGATATATCAGGGGGAACAGTTATGAAGGAACCACGGGGTAGAAAGAAAAGCATTTTTTTTTCATTTTAGTATCTTCCAGGCTTTTTTCCAAGCTCCCATTATTTGGGCAGTCAGCTCATTATTGCCTGAGGCGTCTTCCAGCATTCTTCTTCTTCTTCTTCTTCTTTTTAAAATGCTTTTCCTCTAATGGCGATGTTCCTGCGATGGGAAATGTAATTTTCCACTCCATTACAAGTAGTGTGTAAAAAAGGCCCTTTTCCTCACCGCGCACAGATCAGTTTCCACTCAAATCCTAAATATTACGATAGCAAACTTGACTTCAAATACAGGTGCTTGTCAAGAGGTTGGACTAACAGCCTGGATCAGCCGGGAACAAAGATGGTATATTCAATACTTGGGTGTTCATCACAATTAGAGAGAGAGGGAGAGAGAGGGGGGGAGGGAGGGAGGGAGGGAGGGAGGGAGGGAGGGGGAGCGGAGCTGGTCACAATGTCACAAAGAGAGGCATCAGAGAGAGATGATAAATAAATAAATAAATAAAAAGTTAACGGAATGGGCATTTTTTTTCCTGCTGTTTTGTTGCTGAATTTCATTGGCCTCACAACGTTCTAGGGCAGTGTTTCCCAACCTTGGCAACTTGAAGATGTCTGGACTTCAACTCCCAGAATTCCCCAGCCAGCGAATGCTGGCTGGGGAATTCTGGGAGTTGAAGTCCAGACATCTTCAAGTTGCCAAGGTTGGGAAACACTAGGGGATAGATGCTTTCCTGAGAGAAAATCAGAAATGAGATCTGAATCAAATTATGCTGTACAACTAATAACGACTTTCAAATAATAATAATAATAATAATTATTATTTTATTATTAAGAAAATTTATATTGCTGCATAATCGCACATGGCAACTAAGGGGGCTTACATGAATATAAAAATATATTAAAAAATTGAACGAATAGAAGAAAATATTCAAATAATAAGTTAATAATATAATATAATAACCCCCCACTCCCCACCTCCAGCGACAACACATCACACAAGCCATTTAATGGGCTCTGACCCGCTCTGGGTTCCCCAGGCCCACTGGCAGAACCAGGTCTTCAGCACCTTCCGGAAGAGTGTCAGAGTGGGGGCCATTTTAATCTCTGGGGGAATGATGTTCCAGAGAGAGGGAGCCACCACAGAGAAGGCCCTTCTTCTGGGTCCACCAGGTGTATCTCTCTAGGGGATGGGAGCCCAACATTCCTTGCCTCCCCGCACTGATGGGTCAGGTAGATGTGACCGGCAAGAGACGGTCCCTCAGATAATCTGGTCCCAAGCCATGAAGGGCTTTAAAAGTGACAACCAGCACCTTGCATTGCACCCGGATAATATAAAATAATATTTTAGGTAACTCGTTTGCTAACTCAAGGGAGTGTAAAGCTGCAGGCCACTTTAGCTGACTGTGATCCGCAGGTCAGCGGTTCAGATCTCACCGGCTCAAGGTTAACTCAGCCTTCCATCCTTCCGAGGTAGGTAAAATGAGGACCCAGATTGTTGGGCACAATATAAATATACATTGCTTACTGGTGTAAACTGCTTAGAGAGTGCTTGCACTGTGAGGCGGTATATAAATCTCATAAATAAATAAATGAAAGAAAGAAAGAAAGAAAGAAAGAAAGAAAGAAAGAAAGAAAGAAAGAAAGAAAGAAAGAAAGAAAGAAAGAGAGAAATAAATAAATAAATAAATACTCTTTGTTTGACTGTGGGATAGCATACCACAGTCAAAAGTGGAGGAAACATTCAGGAAACATTGAGAGCTGTAAGACGACACTGCCAATCCAGCCAGATGATCGGAGAGAGACCAGCCATCTCATGGAACTGACAGATGAGGTGTCTAAGCAATGAACCGCACTCCAGTTCCCCATCCCATTCTTGATGCCCGTGATGAACATGTACACATCCAAGATGGTGGCCTTGACAAGCGATATGGATTTCAGAGGTCGCACCTCTGCTGTTGCCAAACTGCTTCCTGTCCTGACAAAATAGTACTGTTTAAAAACAAGGGGGGATGAATTTGGCAGAGAGGGACAGAAATTCTAAACAGGTGGAGGCTTTTGACAAATTTTGCAACATGATTTGAACTTCATGATGATGATGATTGCCCTGTCAATCATACTCTTCAGTTTTCGGAATTCATCCAGCTCTGCTTTCCAAATTTCAGTGCGTCAAAAGTGCTAATATAAGCAACTTGGCTTGTAGAGATAAAGTAGTGAAGGAGAGAGAATGAGAGAGAGAGAGAGAGAGGAAGGGAGGGAGGGAGGGAGGGAGGGAGGAGGAGTAGCTGGATACCCGTGCTTTGCTACGAAACTGTGTGATCAGGCTTGATAAATTGACACTTAAAGTTTGAAAATTAATGAGTAGTTACAATTGGGCTTGATACATTGACACTTAAAGCTTGAAATTTTACGTAGAATGTGTAACTCCTTAGCATCAGAGCGTGTTAATATAAGGCAACTGGCAGTTGGAACAGAGTTCTTTTCAGGTGGGGAGGGAGAGTAGAACACCTAACTCCTTAGCATCAGAGCATGTTAATATAATACTAATGATATGGTCATTTCAAAAAATCCTTTCTTAGCGAGCACCTAGAAGCCAAGAGGAACATACGTACCTAGTTTCAAGTTTTTAGGCTTTACAGTTCTGGAGATTTCACGATGAGTGAGTGATATTTGGCATATATATATATATATATATATATATATATATATATATATATATATATATATATATATATATATATATATATATATATATATATATATATATATATATATATATATATATATATATATATATATATATATATATATATATATATATATGAGAGAGAGAGAGAGAGAGAGAGAGAGAGAGAGAGAGAGAGAGAGATTCAAACTTACAAAGAACTGATAAATAAATAAAGGGAGACTAGTATAGATCTATTCTATTCTATTCTATTCTATTCTATTCTATTCTATTCTATTCTATTCTATTCTATTCTATTCTATTCTATTCTATTCTATTCTATTCTATTCCATTCCATTCCATTCCATTCCATTCCACTCCACACCACACCACATGTGGTGATGCATGTGCAGTGCTGGAAACTTGGCTTCTTCACATGCTCAGAAGAAAAAAATAAATAAAATTCCAAAAAAAGATGGCGGCGCCCACGGACCGGCACCAACTGAACTGGTTCTGTGACATCATCATGACATCACCAGCGGGTCACTACCAATTCAGGCAAACTGGTCCAAACCAGGAGGAACCCACCTCTGCTCTGCCCTCCCGAGCTCCATTTTCACTGGCAGAGGCACCACGGGCCAGTCCTTCGCTGTTCCAGGGCAGCCCCGCAGGCCAGATCTAAGCACCCTGTGGGCCGGATCCAGCCCCCGGGTCTTGAGTTTGAGACCCCAGCTTTAATATGTGAAAATATAGGCTTACCTCTGGAAGTTTTAGCACCCATCAAGAAAAGAATGGGTAGCCATTTGCACAGAATGGTACATGATTTCCTACTTGAGCAATGGGTTGTACTGGAAGCCCGCCAAAGCAGTGGTGGGTTGCTACCGGTTCGTACCAGTTCGGTGAACTGGTTGTGGCGGTGGCAGGAGGCTCCGCCCACCCACCCAGACATCATCAAAAATGCTCTGCGCATGCGCAGAAGCATTGCATGCACGCGAAATGCCCACGCGTGCCCGCATGCTCCCATTCCCGAACCGGTAGCAAAGGTAAGTAGAACCCACTGCTGCTCCAAAGTCCCTTCCAACCCTATTTTTCTATGTTCTGTCTGCCGTTTTGTAAGTCTCTTGAATCAGCTTCTTCATGAAGGAACTCTCCATATTAGCACGCTTCGCATTGTGATCCTGTTCCTTGTACCTTCCTGTTAGCGGCAGAGCTAATTTGAGAGATTTCAAATGCCTTGGAATCATTGCTGAACCAAGTGCATGTCACTGCGTGTGTTATTTTAGCTTTTATGTATTTTTAGTCAACCAGCGCATAATAACTCTTTCTAAGAGGTTCATTTCAAGGGGAAATTATCTTTCCTTTTTCAAAGGTAACGGCGGAAAGAAGCAATGTTTTAAAGCAGCTCTGAGGTTAGCAACTCTACTTAAGGAGCCAAAGTTAATTTGATTAGAAAAGATGCTTAATTAAGTTTCAGGACCATAACTTTGCCATTAAGGAGAATTCTTGGTGTCATATGTTTTGAAAGAAGGCAGATTACAGCTTAGGGGTAATTACGTCTCTTTTCCGAAATACTTTCCCTAATTCTATTAAAATGAACGTGATCAAGGACCTCAACCCAATGACAAAGGAATTCCTTGCTTGGTTGCAACTGAGCATCGCCAAACAGACATGGTCTTCTTTCCATGTCTCACAATAGATCAGTGCCTCTCAGTTATTTTCTGTTACGCCCGCCCCCCTCCCCCAGGAAGAAGTAAACATTTCGCGCACCCCCAACTCTCCAATCTGGGCCCCAATGGAATTTTAGTGATAATATTTATTATTTTACTTATTATAAGCTACAAGCAAACTATTGGCTGGTGAAGGCTGCTCTACCCACTTACCTTGGAGTAAGTCACTCTGAACTCAGTGGAGCCTGTTTTCGGTTAGGCAGGCATAGGCTACCATGGTTAGGGCCCTCTTTTGACATGGGGTCAGGCCAGCTTAATCAAGCCGATGTTTTGGGGTGCCAGCCTGGCCCATAAGTGCCGCCTCTGCCTGGCACTCACAGCGAATGGTGTGGAAGGAGGCTTTAGGGTGCCGTTTGAAGCTTTCGCCCAGCTGCAGAGGATGTTCCTCCTTGTCCAGCAGCAGGTTCGTCATGCCGTTCATGGCTACTGCAGCACCCGCTGAGAACAAGGAGAACCCACACAGCTACCCCGCCCCGCCTGGCCGCCTTCTCTTCCAGGCTCGGAGCAGTGTGCAATTGGGAAAACACTCTCCATCCTGGGTAATCGATCGAGAGGGACCACGCATGTCCCCCGGGGTCACACGCGCTCCCCGGCATCGTTCCGAGCCCCTCCGGGGGGGCGCACCACTATTTGAGAAGGACTGCAATAGATCTTGATTAAAACTGCTGTGTCCAAGTTCCAGGTCAGTATAGAAGATGGTATTTTATGCTTAGGAATATATACAGCCAAAAACTAAAAACTAAAAACACAACTTGGGTTACTCTGTTAAAGGTGTTTTGCACAGTGAGTTACTATGATATCCATAATCATAAACAGTAACTGTGAGAGGGACCTTATAGTCCGAGTGGATGATCACTTCAATATGAGCCAGCAGTGTGCGGCAGCAGCCAAAAAAGCGAATGCAATCCTGGGTTGTATACACATAGGCGTAGAATTAAGATCACGTGAAGTATTTCATGCTTTATAAAACCCTGGTAAGGCCACATCTGGAATACTGCAACCAATTTTGGTCACCATATTACAGAAAAGATGTTGAGGCTTTGGAAGAAAAAGTGCAGAGAAGAGCAACTGAGTTGATTGAAGGCCTGGAGACTAAAACATATGAAGAACAGCTACAGGATTTGGGTTTGGCCAGTCTAAAGAAAAGGAGGATAAGGGGGGGGACATAATAGCAGTATTCCAGTATTTGAGGGACTGCCACAAAGAAGAGGGGGTCAAATTATTCTCCAAAGCACCAGAGGGCAGGACAAGAAACAATGGATGGAAACTAATCAAGGAGAGAAGCAACCTGGAATTAAGGAGAAACTTCCTAACAGTGAGGACAATTTACCAGTGGAACAGCTTGCCTTCAGAAATTGTGAGTGCTCCATCACTGGAGGTTTTTAAGAAGAGACTAGACAGCCACCTGTCTGAAATGGTATAGGTTCTCCTGTTTGAGCAGGGGGCTGGACTAGAAGATCTCCAAGATCCCTTCCAGCTCTAAATTCTAAATTCTGAGATAACCACCATGGGTCCATGGCCTGTGTCTGAAATATTTTTGTCTACTTTTAGAAGTCTTAATACTTTTACTCACGTCTTTTAAAAAAAACACCTCTCCATTTTCCACACGGAAGGAACGCCATTCTATCATGTTCCTTTAAATGATCTAGTCATAAAGGAAGGGTAGAAAGGGTTCAAATAAAGACCTAGCTGGGATTTTGAAGGAGGTTGTGACCTCGAGACCCACATATTCCCTGCTCTGTCCAACAATAGCAGGATCTCCAAGCTTCCTCTTTCAAACCTAACAGTATGAAGGCAACCCACTAATATGTGAATGACCCAAAGCAAACATTTCTTTACTTGAAGAGAAAGTGTCACCTTGGAGCTTAACGGACATATTTACACTTTCGGTCCTGATTATATTCTTTTAAATAAATAAATGGGAAAAAAAATAATAACAGTGACCATGGTTTCCAATTTCGCAAGTCAGCTATGTCAGCCCAAGTGGGGTCAATACATGTCTAAAGACTTTGCTGGCCATCAGTAAGTTAGGGTTCCACAAAGGTCATCTTAGCCTTTGGCAGAACAATGGAAATATCTTCCAATCAATATAAGGGTTTTGACTTGCTACCATGTAGGATTTAGATTGCTTTCATGTGTTTTTATGGGGTTCATTTGATACAAATATTTCCTTTTGGTGAACTTCTAGTTGTTACAGTAAGAATGGTCTATCAAAATGGTTGCCAAGGCCCCAGAAATAATTTCTGAAGACTTCAAGTGGATTTTTTCTTATAATTCTGGTTCCAGCTTTGTTCTCTTTAGCATGGTATGCCAACTTCATTAGCGTTTAACTTCAAAGTTGAAATGTTGCCTTGATCCTCATTTTCTAATTCTGATGTGTCTAACAAAAAGTGGTATATTCTATTCTAAATTCATAGACATAGACATTCATAGAGTTGCGGTGGTGCAGTGGTTAGAGTGCAGTACTGCAGGCTACTTCTGCTGATCACAGGCTGCCAGCAGTTTGGCAGTTCGAATCTCACCAGGCTCAAGGTTGACTCAGCCTTCCATCCTTCCGAGGTGGGTAAAATGAGGACCCAGATTGTTGGGGGCAATATGCTGACTCTGTAAACAGCTTAGAGAGGGATGTAAAGCACTGTGGAGTGGTATATAAGTCTAAGTGCTATTGCTATCTGTAATGAACACGTCTCCCATTTTGTATGGCTGGGTCTTTAACTAATGCAGGACTTTTAAATGCTTTTTTTTCAGACTTGCAATGCATAGATCCTTCCCCCCCACCCCCCCCGATGAACAAAGCTGCAATCTTTTAAGCTATGAAATGCTTCCTGCCAGTGGTAAAATTGCGATCAAGCCTTACTCGCACTTTCGGAGTCTGAATTTTCACACTTTTCTGCCACCATTTTTTTCTTCAAATATTCAAATGCTCCACACTTTTTGCTGATTTTTTTTTCACTTAATATTGCTTTGTGTTTTCTAGAAGTGAGTAAGTTAGAAACCATATATAGTGGTTTCTAACTTACCTCGCCGCTGGTTCGCTTTCTCCCGCGCCACGCGGCCATGCCGTGTGCATGCACAGAAGCCAAAAGTAAGAGCCGGTTTGGGGGTATGGCCAACTGGCAATCGCTCCTGGTTCGGCGAGCGGGGGGAAGTTCCCACTACCGGTTCTATAGAACCAGTCCGAACCGGCAGCAACCCACCTCTGATATGTATATATGTATGTATGTATGTATGTATGTATGTATGTATGTATGTATGTATGTATGTATGTATGTACTGTATGTATTATGTATGTATTATGTATGTATGTGTGTGTGTATGTATCTCTATCTGTATCACTCTCTCTCTCTCTCTCTCTCTCTCTCTATATATATATATATATATATATATATATATAGAGAGAGAGAGAGAGAGAGAGAGAGAGAGAGAGAGAGAGAGAGAGAGAGAGAGAGACTGAGACTGAGACTGAGACTGAGACTGAGACTGAGACTGAGACTGAGACTGAGACTGAGACTGAGACTGAGACTGAGACAGACACAGAGAGACAGAGAGACAGAGAGACAGAGAGACAGAGACAGAGATGATAGAGACAGACAGACAGACAGACAGACAGACAGACATATAGATGAGAGAGATCATTGATTGATAGATAAATAGAAAGAAAGATAGATAGATACAGACAGACAGACAGACAGACATATAGATGAGAGAAATGATTGATAGATAAATAGAAAGAAAGAAAGATGAAAGATAGATAGATAGATAGATAGATAGATAGATAGATAGATAGATAGATAAATAGAAAGATAGATAGATACAGACAGACAGACAGACAGACAGACAGACATATAGATGAGAGAAATGATTGATAGATAAATAGAAAGAAAGAAAGATGAAAGATAGATAGATAGATAGATAGATAGATAGATAGATAGATAGATAGATAGATAAATAGAAAGAAAGATAGATAGATACAGACAGACAGACAGACAGACAGACATATAGATGAGAGAAATGATTGATAGATAAATAGAAAGAAAGAAAGATGAAAGATAGATAGATAGATAGATAGATAGATAGATAGATAGATAGATAGATAGATAGATAGATAGATAGATGATAGACACACAGAGAGATATACACACCTATACATATCTATATTAATCACTGTCCATTTTGAATACAAAGTGGAAAGAGGAAACATGAGAGTTCGCAAGGTTGATGCCATATGGAACAAAACTGTGATTGAATCTAGATGTTCTGCTTCGGATACCACGAAGTCCCCTCCCAGAAGGTAGCAAGGAAAACAGGTTGTGAAGAGGATGTGTGGCATCCCAGACAATCCTGCAAACCCTGCTCAAGCATCGCTTATATGTCATGTCCTGGATAGAAAGAAGTGAACTTCCAATAATCTTTCCTGCCGTCCTCACCACTCTCCGCACTGCCTTCCTGTCCGAAGCAGTAATGCAATATGACAGGATGCTCTGGGTCGTCCCTCTATGGAAAGTGGTAAGGACTGAGGAAGGAAGATGAATAGGTAGTTCCAGGCCAACTATGAAGCCATGGTGGTCAACCTGAATGCTCTGCAAAAATTCAGAAAGCCATTAGGTTGGAACTGTAGATTTCGGTATCTATTTGCTGCCATCTAGCAAAGCTTTCAGATTTTGCTGGGGAGGATGAGCAGAGTATCTGCAACATCCGTAGCCTCAGGAGTGTGGTATTTATTTATCAATTCTTAATTGACTCGATGTTTACTCACGATTGCAAACAGATGATTAATTAACCCCAGACTTTTATGACTAGGATAGCGAGGAGATCATTAGAAAGAAAGATTATAATAGACTTCTCTGCACTCATAAGCCTTCTAATAAAGATTGACTAATATAATTAAATATAGCTTTGTAAGAAATGCCATTACACTGACTCTGTTTTTTTTTATTTAAACCCACTGGCCTGCTATCTTGAACTTATTAGCTTGCGGGTGGGTGGGTGGGGGGTTGAGGGACCCCCTGCCTCCACTGTTTATTCTTGCCACTGGAGATTAAAGCTGCGGTGTGGTTGGGCTTTGAATTCTAGAGTACTGTACGTTAATTGTTTCAAAGTATTTCTGTGCCAACTTTTCCCCGTCATCAAAGGGAGAGGAAAGAGGAAAGATATGATTTTAGCTCTGTGTCTTAAGGTGGGGAGGTCAGTGGTGTGCTACGTTTAGGGGCCAGCACTAGCCTCACATAATTGAAGGGACTGTCCTCCTATGTAATAAAAGGGCGGGTTAGAATTAACAGAAGCTGGGAGAGTTGGGAGGGATCTTGGAGGTCAGCCAGGACTCTGTTTGACACCCATTTTTGCACTTGAAAATGCAGTTGTGTTGAAGGGAGTTTATCATCGTCATGGCCATCATCAGTGTTGGAAGGGACCTTGATGTCTTCTAGTCCAACCCCCTGCTCAAACAAGAAACCCTATATCATTTCAGACAGACGGTTGTCCAATTTCTTCCTAAAAACCTCCAGTGTTGGAGCACCCACAACTTCTGGAGGCAAGTTGTTCCACTGATCAGTTGTTCTAACTGTCAAGAAACTCTCAGTTCTAGGTTGCTTTTCTCCTTGATTGGTTTCCATCCATTGCTTCTTGTCCTGCCTTCAGGTGCTTTGGAGAATAGCTTGACCCCCTCTTCTTTGTGGCAGCCCCTCAAATATTGGAACACTGCTATCATGTCAGCCTTAGTCCTTTCTTTTCATTTCTTCCAATTCCTGCAAAGTTCTTCATATGTTTCAGCTTCCGGTTGCCTAATCATCTTTTGTTGTTCTTCTCTCCATTCTTTCTAAAATCTCAACATCTTTTTTATATCATTGCAGCCAAAACTGGACGCAATATTCCAACTTGGCTTTTACCAAGGCATCATATTTAATGCTTCTACATTACAGACTTGGGTGTTCAATCTAATTGCAATGTACATGGGAAGACCATTCAAAGAGGTTATTCTGATTGGTTTCCAGTCTCAAGGTCAGGAATTTGGCTCAGTCCAAACCATGACAATCCAGGTTCTGCCTTTCGTTACAGTTGTATGCTTTGGAAATCACCCTTCCAGTCCACTTAAAGAAATTGGCATCACTGGAGGGTTTCAAGTATAGATTGGACAACCATTTAACCGGGATGGTATAAGGTCTCTTGCCTTGAGCTAGGGTTGGGCTAGAAGACCTTTGAGGTCCCTTCAAAACCTATGATTCTATGTTCCAAAATATATATGGGTCTTTTTTTTCCCCTGAGTGCCCTTATCTTCCCTTTTATACAAGTGAAACATTGCATATTATTTAATGGTATCTAGGATACATTCGATGTCTGACAGAATTTGAAGTAATAATTTCTGGAAGGCATTAGAACAAAAATGTGTTCTTTATCTGCAGATTGCCTTATTTAAAACATTTTATTTCAGTCTGGGGTGTGTGTGTGTGTGTGTGTGTGTGTGTGTGTGTGTGTGTGTGTGTGTGTGAGAGAGAGAGAGAGAGAGAGAGAGAGAGAGAGAGAGAGAGAGAGAGAGAGAGAGAGAGAGAGAGAGAGAGAGAGAGAGAGAGAGAGAGAGAGAGAGATGTTTTACTTCTAGACTTTTCTTCCACTTAACCGGTGAATAATGCACAGTGGTTGGATAGGTGGAGGAAAACCAAAGTCCATTTAAATATCTAATTGGGGAGTTTTGTTCTTATGCAGATGACATATGATTCCTTGAAGATTATAATCAAGTGACGATACTCAGATTGCACAGAAATGAATGTGTGGAACAGACCCAACTCTCAATACACTCTATTTAACCCACAAACAGGATCTAAGCTGCATATGTTTATTTAGCTATGATGTAAATAATTCAATTTCGAGATCTCTCAAACTCTCAGTGGCTCTGGGCAGCTTAGAATTAAAAGGAAAAAAATATGAGATTTTAAATAAATAAATAAAAACCAGTTGACATGAAAGACTAAATTAATGACACAGAACCCCAAAATCTAGAAATTCTTCAACCATCCTATCCCACCGAGTCATTGAGGTAAGAACAATTGCAGAGGGGAGGTGCCACAAGAGAGAAGGCATGTTTCCTGGGTCCTACAAAATGACATTGTTTGATTGTCGTGACCTAACGTGTGATCACTGTGCCCAATCTTGTGGGATGGGTGGAAACCTTCTGGGATGACTCCCCCGGATGCTTCCCCAGTTGTCTCTCCAAATGTCAGCTCAGAGGAAGATGAACCAGTCCTAGGCACTTCAGGAGAGGAGTTGGTCAGTGGCTCCAAGCAGCTGTCTGAGAATAATTTGGCTGAAACACAGCTGCTGCAGGACAGCCCAGAGGCTTTAGGTGGAGAAAGCATGCAGTTGCAGCCAGTCAGTGAAGAGGAAGAGGAACTGACTTCTGCACTGATCCAAGAACACGTAGGGCAGAGAAAAGGAGGAGCAGAGAAGATCAGCCCTACTACTCGCAAGGAGGCAGCCTCACCCCTCTTGATGGGCTGCACCAGAAGCTGGCTATTTAGCACAGCAGTGAGAGGGAGATGATGCTGGGAATGTGTGTGTTCTTGCTGTGTGTTCTTGCCTTGAATTTTGGATTGGGTCTCTTCAGCTGTTGCCTTTGCCTTGCCTTACTTTATTTTGTTTTGCCTTGCCTTTGCCTATGGATTTGCCTTTGTCTTGGAACTTGCCTTTGCCTTGGGAACATGCGTACAGCTCAACTTGCACAATCATCAGAATAGAGCTGGAAGGGACCTTGGAGGTCTTCTAGTCTAACCCTCTGCTCAAGCAGGAGCCCCTATACCATTTCAGACAAATGATTGTCCAGTCTCTTCTTAAAAGCCTCCAGTGATGGAGCACCCACAACTTCTGAAGGCAAGCTGTTCCACTGGTTAATTGTCCTCACTGTTAGGAAGTTTCTCCTTAATTCCAGGTTGCTTCTCTCCTTGATTAGTTTCCAACCATTGTTTCTTGTCCTGCCCTCTGGTGCTATGGAAAATAAGTTGACCCCCTCCTCTTTGTGGCAGCCTCTCAAATACTGGAATAAGTTGAGCTGCGCACACATACATGTGCACACTGGCCTGAGGCTCGTGTGGCCTGATTCCCCTCTCCTCCGTCCAGCCAGGTTGCACAGCCACAAAGGTTGGGGGCCACTTCCTTAAATTGTCCCTATAGAAATCACCAAATAACAACACAAAAAGAGGGAAAGACGAATGTCGATGGGAACTTTGACAAAACAAAACACTCCCGTTGGTAATGAATGGGATTTGCCTTTGATAGAATCTCTATGTTCAGCAGAAATTCTGGGTGAGGTCTTTTGTGACTATCAGGGCAAACTTTAAGCCTTTCTGGTTGGGTGCAAAACAGTTTCAAATGTATGGCCTTAGATGCAGCTCTTGTAAGTCAAAAATCTCACCCTTCAGAGTCGAGATATTCTTTGCTATTTTTCTAAACATTGTAAACCTAAGCAAAGCACAACCACATCACTTGTACATGGTAATTCAGAGTTTGGCATTTAACAGAAGACTCAGGTCCAGTGCATTAACCTCCAAACAGTTATTTCTGACCTTATGAAACAAGAAGTTGGCTAACCATTAAAGTGAAATATTTCACCAGTTTGAAAACAAACAACACTTCAGAGCCAGCGTGCACTGTTCAAAGTCTTCCCTCGGGCTGAATTTGAATTTGTAATGGCTTGGCGCAATTAACATTATTTGTGGTTTGCTGCAATGTTCACCTTTAAAAGGAGGGCCTCCTTTGGCCAACCCTGTGGTTTTTGAAGATGGAATCGCTTTGGCACCCACATATAAAACATCTGAAGCTGGGAACCACAGAAGGTGATCTAGACAAACAAATGCAGGAGGTTATCTGAAGTTTTTTCTCTTCTAGCAGGACTTCTCTTACAAAACAAAAGGGCTATTTTTCAATTATCATCTGAACGCTTTGTTTTGAAATTTTAATCAGGATATATACCTGTATTTATATATATATATATGTATATATTGGTGTTGGGCACCAAAAATGTATCCATTAACCATTTCCCTAGAAGTTGTCTTAAACAGAACAGAATAACAGAGTTGGAAAGGGATCTTGGAGGTCTTCTAGTCCAACCCCTGTGCTCAGGCAGGAAACCCTCTACCATTTCAGACGAATGGTTGTCCAATCTCTTCTTAAAAACTTCCAGTGTTTGAGCACCCACCATTTCTAAAGGCAAGCTCTTCCACTGGTTAATTGTTCTCACTGTTAGGAAGTTTCTCCTTAATTCCAGGTTGCTTTTCTCCTTGATTACCATATTTTTCGGAGTATAAGACGCACCGGAGTATAAGACGCACCTTAGTTTTGGGGGAGGAAAATAGGGGGGAAAATCTGCCTACCAGGTATTCATCTGGCTAGCGTCCTTAGTCTGGTCAGCTTCAGCACATTATTTTATCCCCTGGTTAGGACTTAAAAAAACCTTCTTTGGAGAGAGTAACAAAGAAAGAGCCTGCAAGCCAGTAAGAGCTAGGAAGATCATTAGCACTTGGTTAGGGCTAGAAAAAAACTTATTCGGAGCAAGTAGAGCAATGAAAAAAACCCTGCAAAGACTTGGGGCTGGAAAAACATTCTTTGGAGAGAGTAACAATGAAAAAGCCTGCAAGGTAAGAGCTGGGAAGATCTGTTAGCACCTAGTTAGGGCTGGAAAAAAAAAGCTACATTCGAAGTATAAGACGCACCCAAATTTTCAGCCACTTTTAGGGAGGAAAAAGGTGCGTCTTATACTCCGAAAAATACGGTAGTTTCCATCCATTGTTTCTTCTCTTGCCTTCAGGTGCTTTGGAGAATAGATTGACCCCCTCTTCTTTGTGGCAGCCCCTCAAATATTGAAACATTGCTATCATGTCACTCCTACTTTTCATTAAACCAGACATACCCAATTCCAGCAACCTTTTATTTTTACGTTTTAGCCTCCATCTTTGCTCTTCTCTGCACTCTTTCTAGAGCCTCAACATATTTTTTATAATATGGTGACCAAAACTGGATGCAGTATTCCAAGTGTGGTCTTACCAAGGCTTTATAAAGCAATAGTAACACTTCACGTGATCTTGATTCTATTCCTCTGTTAATGCAGCCTAGGATTGCATTGGCTTTTTTGGCAGTTGCAACACATTGTTGGCTCCTACTTAAGTGATAGTCTACCAGGACACCTAGATCCCTCTAACAGTTACTCTTATTGAACCAGGTATCAGCTATATTACACCTGTGCATTTGGTTTTTCATGCCTAAATGTAGAACCTTACTTTTTTCACCGTTGAATTTCATTTTGTTAGATAGCGCCCGATGTTGAAGTCCGCCAAGATCCTTCTGTATCTTAAGCCTATCTTCTGGAGTGTTGGCTATTCCCGACAGCTTGGTGTCCTCTGCAAATTCGGTTTAGTTCCAAAATGAGCGAGATACTTCAAATTGGTTTCATTGGAACCAATGTTAATAATTTGAATTGTGAATTATGCGTCTGAACAATTCTTGGTTTCACAAAGATGACCTTGGCTGTACAGAAAAGAGAAGTGGGAGAGAAGAAAAAGTCATTGTTTTTGTCCTTACCCAAGAAGTTTTAGGATGGCAGTATAAATTTATATACTGGGAAAAGTTACAGGGGTAGGCTTCAAAAATGTTAGCAAGGGGTTCTCTGCCCAGTTGCTGGGTGGGCGTGGACATGGTGGGCATGCACTATGTGGGGGTGTTTTTGCCCTCCCCAGCCTCCGGAGGTTTTGTTTGAGCCTCTGGGAGGGCGAAAACGGCCTCCCCAGGTTCTGGAGGCCCTCTGGAGGCCGGAAACGGGCTTCCCCATTGACTTTGCTTGTCAGAAGGTTACAAAAGGGGATCACATGACCCCCGGGACTCTGCAGCCGTCATAAATATGAGCCAGTTGCCAAGCGTCCGAATTTTGATCACGTAACCGTGGGGATGTTGCAACGGTCGTAAATGTGAAAAATGGTCATGAGTCACTTTTTTTAGCACTATTGTAACTTCGAGTGGTCACTAAATGAATTCTTGTAAGTCGGGGAATACCTGCATTCCGAGTACCATTAGTCCTTGTCATAGTCTTAGACTTAGACTAACTTTATTGTCACTTTGAATGTACACTAATCGGCATACATGAAAATGAAATTTCATTGTATACAATCTGGTCATACAATCAGAATTATTTATTTATTTTTATTTATTTATTTTGTCAAACATGTACAGGATAGTAGTTGTTTGTATAAACATAACATAAGTAAAAAGTACCAATAATAGAGGACAGTAGGACAGTAAGACAGGGACGGTAGGCACGTTGGTGCGCTTATGCACGCCCCTTACAGACCTCTTAGAAACGGGGTGAGATCGACTATAGACAGTCTAAGGTTAAAGTTTTGGGGGTTTGGGGAAGAAACCACAGAGTCAGATAGTGCATTCGAGGCATTGATCATTCTGTTGCTGAAGTCGTATTTTCTGCAGTCGAGTTTGGAGCGGTTTGCATTAAGTTTGAATCTATTATGTGCTCGTGTATTGTTGAGGTTGAAGCTGAAATAGTCATTAACAGGAAGGACATTTTGGTATATGATTTTATGAACTACATTTAGATCAGATCGGAGGCGATGTAGTTGTAAATTGTCTAATCCCAATATTTCAAGTCTGGTGGAATTATGACCAGAATTCCCATTGCTAAGCAAGGCGGTTATTAAGTGAATCACATGGTCGTGAAGTGAAACTGGCTACCCCCTCCCCCCTTGATTTTACTTGTCGAAGGCCTGCTGGAAAGGTCACAAATGGTGATCACACAACCCTGAGATGCTACAACTGTTATAGATTGAAGTTGCCAGGTGCTCAAATTTTGATGGTGTGACTTTGGTATGCTGCCGCAGTCATAAGTGCGAGGACAGGTCGTAAGTCTCTCAACGTAACCTCAGACGAATGCTTATAAGTTAGGACAACCTCTAAGCAGATATATCAATACAATTGCGGAATTAAGTTGACCTTATGCTGAATTACATATCGTTTTTGGAACAGTAGTTGGCTCTCTGCAGGAAGTAGAACTCATTTTTCATTCACAAGATGAGATTGGGAAGTTGGCATAAGTGTGCCAACATCTCCAGATCTCTGTTTTATTTTTCAGGGATCAAGTAGTATTTTCTACGTACCCATTCTTTACTGAAGACCCTTGTTTCTACCTCTGATTTATTTTTATTTTATTTTATTTTGTTCCCTGAGAAACACAAAAGGGTTATGTCTATGGAGATCCTCAGTCATCCAGGTCATGGTTGTCCCAAAAGTGTTTTTTCAAGAGGCAACTGGACTTTCTTGTTTTTTCTTTGAAGATGTTTGGCTTCTCACACAAGAAGAGAAACTTCCTTGGAAGTTGTGGGAGCTTCATCACTGGAGGCTTTCAAGAAGAGATTGGACTGCCGTTTGTCAGGAATGGTGTAGGGTCTCCTGCTTGGGTGGGCGGGGGGTTGGACTAGATGACCTACAAGGTCCCTTCCAACTCTGTTAATCTGTTAATCTGTCTTCAAAGAAAAACCGGAAAGTCCAGTTGCCTCTTAAAAAAGCACCTTTGGGACAAAAGGGTTATGTTTTGTAGGATGTACAAAATCCTGGGGCCAATGATTTTAATATAACACCTATTATTCTTGGCCCCATGAGTGCATCATTGGGTTTTTAAATTGTGGCTTTTTAAAAAAATGCTTTTAAATGTTTTAATTGTTTACATTATTTTAATCTTGTTCTTAAATATTTTTTAACTGTTTTTTAGATTTTGTATTTAATATGCTGTGAGCCGCCCAGAGTCCCTCTGGGAGTTGGGCGGCATACAAATCTATTAAATAAATAAATAAATAAATAAATGAACGAACAAACAAACAAACAAACAAACAAACAAACAAACAAACAAACAAACAAACGTATTCGCTTGAACGGCAATGCCCACAAACCTGTTTAGCCAATTTAGAATATGTCTTTAAAACAAACAAACAAACAAACAAACAAACAACAACAACAACTGCATAGGCTCCTCAAGGATTTTCAAGGATGCTTTTAATGATGTTCCAACAATGCCTTGCTCGTTACTAACAATGGAAAATTAATTCTAACCGTTGCTTTTAAAAATGATCTTTGAGTATCCTGTGACTGCTGTAAAGCCTAGAATTTATCTGTACGTGTGTGTGTGTGTGTGTGTGTGTGTGTGTGTGTGTGTGTGTGTGTGTGTGTGTGTGTGTGTGTGTGTGTGCATTCTGCTGTTGTCCATAGTGATTTCCCACATTTGTCAAGGCAAAGGTTAAAAAAAGGGAGTGCACAGGCAGGAGAAATAGGGCAGCCATTCATTTCTGCATGTCAGAAGTATGCTTTGTCAGGCTAACGGTCAAGGGATCCACCCTGCTACTGGGGGTTGAAACCAGGGGGGAGAAGGAGAAGGCAAAAGAGAAATAAGAAATTGCTGAAGGAATTCAGACTTTCAGCGATTCTCCTGGAAAAGGACTCTGAAGGGGGTGGGGGAAGGAGCTCTTTTGGGGAAGGCTTGCAAGATGGCCACACTTGATGCAGGACCGAATTCAAAGTCACAGGCAACAAATCTATTCGCATAAACAGCGTCTCCATCGCCTGCAGAAGGAGTCTGTTTTAGCTTAAGGAACGGAGGAACATGTTGCTTTCAAAGTGAATTCTTAGGTGTCACTTCCCATAACTTATGGTCGAAGATTACAAAGCTACTGATATCACATATTAGTTTGACGGACAGACTTGTACTTCCAACGCTTCCTGCTTTCCCCAGTGACGCACACTAACTTAGTGTGCTGTGACAGCTGTTGTGATTTACCATCAGCCGGGGAGGCCAAGTGGGAGAGCCCAGCGGTTCACATGAACACCGAGGCCAATACTGGCCCAAAGCCTAGTTTATAAAGCTGCCCCATAACTCACCGCAAATGTGTCACCATTAAAAAGGAGGAAAAAAGGCTTGGGGGATAATAAATAGTCTTTAATTTATTAGCTCACAACAAAGAGATCAGAGCCAGTTGTGATGTGATTGTTTGACATAATATTGTCAAGGAAAAAGGCTACGTTGACCAAAGATGTATATTACACGTTGGAACAGATGCATCAACTTTTGGCTTGTCACAAGCCGGGCTAAACAAAACGCCAAAGAGAAGAGAAATCTGGCAAACTCCACATGCATTTATCTTGGGAAGAGACGTACTGGAGAGCGAGTGAAAAAAGGCTTGCTTCTTTCAGCTTGGTCAAGGGCCAGGTTCTAACTATTATAAATTAAAATGTTTTTCTGGGGTATAGTGGATAGCAAGGAAGAGAAGGAGGAGAAGTACAGAAAGCTCAACTGTGTTTTTCAGGGGTGGGGGGAGAGAGATGCTAATGGTCGCAGTGTCTGATTTTTACAAGCTTGATTTTAGTAAACAGAAATTAAGCAGCACAGAGGTTCTCTCTGGGATGGATCCAACCAAGTCTATAGATGTCCTGCCTTCTTTCTTTCGAGTTCCCAGGAGAGTGAGTTGTTAGAATATATATCATGCAGTCATCAATAAACCGAGTTCAGGGTTCATCTGTTTTTAATCTGATTTCCAAACGGGCGTATAGTTTATTTTGAGAAAACAGCATGGGCTTATTTTAGACCCAGTGTTGATCATGCTGGATCAAGGGTTCCCAATGCATTTTTTTTTTTGTTATGTGCTGAAGAATTTCTGCCTTGGGATGCAAGGAGAGAATGGAAAAAGTTGCATTTCGGCGTGTTTATTTTTTACTACAAACATGGCCCCAACTCATCCCTTCCCCTATTGTTCCACTGTCACACTCTGAAACTCAACATTTTACATGCCATAACCCTTACGCTCCCCCATGACAAAATGTAATCCACACATGTGGTCATGTGTATATATGATTAACTTATTGTGGCAGCCAACAGTGGAATGTTTTTTTCCCTGAAGTTTCTTTGTAAGCCCCGAAGATGCTTTTTCCAAAGCAACTAGACGTTGTTTTTCCTTGAAGATGTTTCGCTTCCCATCCAAGAAGCTTTTTCAGTTCTGGAAGCTTCTTGGATGAGAAGTGAAATGTCTCGGGACAACCATGACCTGGATGACTGACAATCTCCGTAGACGCTGTCTTGTGAGCATCTCTGATGGGATGGGATCTTTGGTTTCCAGGATGAAGTCAATTCTTGTTGCTTTATCTGGAAACATCAGAGTGTACATGACCAATGATATGCACTTAAATGAGTCTCCCAAATTCCAGTGAGTGTGGGAACTGATCTTTGAGGAAGATAATCGAAGAGTCTTTGTGTTGGCGGTTTGATTGTTTATTCTGGAGTAACTGAGACAATCAAATCTTCCTACGGAGGGCAGTTAAACCATTTATTTGGCAATTATCTTTGTCATGGCTACATTTGAGTCATAGTAGAATAGAATAGAATCACAGAGTTGGAAGGGACCTTGGAGGTCTTCTAGTCCAACCCCCTGCTCAGACAGGAAACCCTACACCACTTCTGACCAATGGTTATCCAACATCTTCTTAAAAACTTCCAGTGTTGGAGCATTCACAACTTCTGGAGGCAAGCTGTTCCACGGATTAATTGTCCTAACTGTCAGGAAATTTCTCCTTAGTTCTAGGTTGCTTCTCTCCTTGATTAGTTTCCACCCATTGCTTCTTGTTCTACCCTCAGGTGCTTTGGAGAATAGTTTGACTCCCTCTTCTTTGTGGCAACCCCTGAGATATTGGAACACTGCTATCATGTCTCCCTTAGTCCTTCTTTTCATTAAACTAGACATATCCAGTTCCAGCAACCGTCCTTTATCCTCGGGCCCCCTAATTAGGAGTGAAATCCAGCAGGTTCTGACAGGTTCTGGAGAACCGGTAGCGGAAATTTTCAGTAGTTCAGAGAACTGGTAGCGGAAATTTTGAGTAGTTCAGAGAACCGGCAAATACCACCTCTGGCTGGCCCCAGAGTGGGGTGGGAATGGAGATTTTGCAGCATCCTTCCCCTGCCATGCCCATGAAGCCACACCACGCCCACGAAGCCACACCCACAGAACTGGTAGTAAAACATTTGAATTTCACCACTGGCGCCAGGTTTTCTTTGGCCTTCTGACCAGAGGTGGGTTCCTCCCAGTTCGGACCGGTTCACCCGAACTGGTAGCAACCTGCTATTGACACCATGATGATGTCATGGAACCGGTTCTGTCGGTGCTGGTCCGTGGATGCCGCCATCTTTTTTTAAAAAAAATGTTTGATTTTTTTTTTGAAAAAAATTTTTTTTGGGGGGGTTTCTGGGTGTTTCTTCTTCTGCACATGCGCAGAAGCTGAGTTTCTGGCACTGTGCATGCATCGCCATCTTGTTTTAGGCTCTTTTTGGGGGGGATTTTAAAAAAAAATTCGGCACTGCGCACACGGCGTGGGAGGAAGTGAACCGGCAGCGAGGTAAGTTAGAACCCACCCCTGCTTCTGACTATCTGGAGAATCACACTGGGATATCAATACTATCACACTGGAACAGTAATACAAACTGTTTTGCACCATGAATGTGCTGAATAACACAAATTGCGTTATTATTCCCAGAACAAACAGACAAATACTATGGGACTCAATCTAGTGGTGATAGGTTTCTTGATCATTTGTCATCTAGTGACATCATTGTATAGAAGTCTTTGGAAGATCCTTCCTGATAAATCACCCTCAATTAATGGCAAATACAAAACACACAAAAAGTGGATTGGCCTATTTTCCAAAATTAGGTAAGGTTATAAGGATTCGGTGAGAAAACTCTCCCATGCAAAATCACTGAAGCAGATGCATGTTTCAGAAGAATGTAAAGATTACTTGTTGAGCCAATAAATCAATATTGGGTTTCAAGTTACGGGTAAGCCAGGTTCTCCTGATCTCAGCCCATTGTTTTGATTTGATCCTCTTCTCTCCGTGAAGAATTCATTTCAGTAGGGTTTGTTCCAAGGAATGTTTGTGACAAATGCTGCAATTTTGTATTCCTTGGAGTGGTGAGCACAATTAATTGAGTGGTGACACAATTTCTTCCAAATCATCCTTGATCAACTTTATTTATCATTGTTTTCTGCTTGTTTCCTGCATTGGTGGGCAAAAGCGAAGATTATGACTCTTTGAATTGAGTTGGACTCTTGCTGAAAAATGGTCACACCCATATGATTTTTTCCCCAGCAGGACAGAAATCTCCACCACTGACTTTTTCATTCAGATCCATTTGCTTGCCTTCCTTCCTTCCTTCCTTCCTTCCTTCCTTCCTTCCTTCCTTCCTTCCTTCCTTCCTTCCTTCCTTCCTTCCTTCCTCCCTCCCTCCCTCCCCTCCCCTCCCCTCCCCTCCTTCCTTCCTTCCTTCCTTCCTTCCTTCCTTCCTTCCTTCCTCCCTCCCCTCCCTCCCCTCCCTCCCTCCCTCCCTCCCCTCCCCTCCCTTCCTTCCTTCCTTCCTTCCTTCCTTCCTTCCTTCCTTCCTTCCTTCCTTCCTCCCTCCCTCCCTCCCTCCCTCCCTGCCTCCCTCCCTCCCTCCCCTCCCTCCCTCCCTCCCTCCCTCCTTCCTTCCTTCCTTCCTTCCTTCCTTCCTCCCTCCCTCCCTCCCTCCCTCCCTCCCTCCTTCCTTCCTTCCTTCCTTCCTTCCTTCCTTCCTCCCTCCCCTCCCTCCCCTCCCTCCCTCCCTCCCCTCCCCTCCCTTCCTTCCTTCCTTCCTTCCTTCCTTCCTTCCTTCCTTCCTCCCTCCCTCCCTCCCTCCCTGCCTCCCTCCCTCCCTCCCCTCCCTCCCTCCCTCCTTCCTTCCTTCCTCCCTCCCTCCCTCCCTCCCTCCCTCCCTCCCTCCCTCCCTCCCCTCCCCTCCCTCCCTCCCTCCCTCCCTCCCTCCCTCCCTCCCTCCTTCCTTCCTTCCTTCCTTCCTTCCTTCCTTCCTTCCTTCCTTCCTTCCTTCCTTCCTTCCTGAACTTAGATGAGGAAAGGCTATTCTGTGGTTAATTTCTCTTTCATGCTCCCTAGAACAGGGGTCTCCAACCTTGGCAACTTTAAGACTTGTGGACTTCAACTCCCAGAAGCTGAAGTCCACAAGTCTTAAAGTTGCCAAGGTTGGAGACCCCTGCCCTAGAAGGAGTCCTTTCTACTTGCATCCTCTCTGTTGTTTCTCTCTCTTTCCCAAATCTCCACAGGTGAATAGAGTAAAATTAGGGACTCGCCTTTCCTTTAAGTAAGCTATGGAAGTTTCCTCTCTGATCAGATCATTGCCGACTGTCTTTTTCATAAATGCCACAATTATAAAAGGAAGCACCCATTAAGTAATCATTCCCAACATGGCTGGAATGCTGAGGTTGGTCAGCAAAATAGATCAGGCTAAGGTTTGAAGTATCATTTGGAGCTAAGCAGAGGTGGATTCCTGCTGGTTCAGACCGGTTCTATAGAACCGATCGTGGGAATTTTCCCCCATTCGCCGAACCGGCAGAGATGGCCAGCTGGACACGCCCCCAAACAGGCTCCCTCGGCGGCACCATGGGCGCCACCATCTTGTTTTTCTGCTTCTGCGCATGTGCAGAAGCTGGGTTTTTAGCACTGTGCCTGCACACGCGCCTGCGCGGCGTGTGAGAAAGCGAACCGGCAGCGAGGTAAGCCAGAACCCACCCCTGGAGCTAAGCCTCAGCGCAAGATTTGGCTTGGTATATCATGCAGACCTTCTCGGTAATAAAATATCTTGTTTTATGATTTCTGAGAAACTCTCAACCCAAAGACCCCAGAAAACGTGAGGCGAGTGAAATGGGATATGCAACTTGGAATCTATGTTTCTTAACTCACCTGTTGTGCTTTTACATCCAGAGGAGAGAAATGATTTCTCCACCAAGCCACATGGCTTGCTGTTTTGGAAACTGAAAAGAATGTCTCATCCCATTGGTGATACACATCAATCTGCGGTTCAAAGAAAGGGGAGACTACAATTGTCCAAAAGAGGAAAATCAACTCTTTGGCTCAGGCTGAAGGGGTCATTTTAATGCCAGTTGGATTATTCATGATGTAAGACTTCAGGTGATTTTCCCTGATCTTTTTCCAGAAGATCATAACCATCCGCACTGAAGAATAATATTCTCCATAGTGGGTAGCGCTAGCCTCCAAGATTGGGATGACCTCATCCATCAGCCAATCAGGACTGAGTCTGACCTCATATAAAAGCTGTCACTGTGCCATAATCCCCCTCTTTCGAATCAGTCCTAGGCCTAGGATTGTTTCTTCCCAACTTCGCACTCTATCTTCACCTTCCTTTGATCGATCATCAGATCAACTAGCAACAATTTTTTATTACATGTGAGTGTCTTCCCCACCTTCCCTTTCCATCGGGGGTGTTGGAAACTTGGGTCAGGCTTCGGCCTACCCCACGGCCTGCAATCCACCCTAGGTGGCTGGCTGTCACTCTCACATTGCGGCCTGGCACTGCTGATTAATCCCTCTGTCACAGAAGCTTAGCGCTTGCGTGACCTGCAGCCAGGGTGGTTTTTTGACCACTTCCGCTGAAGAGAGGCCTTCATCGGTGACATCTAACCGCAGAAGCCTAGCGCTTGAGCGGCCTGGCCTCTCTTCTTCTTCGCTCCCTTCTCTGGGGCCTCTACATCTCCATCTGCCCCCTGGGAGCCCACCGCCGTGAGGGAGAGTGTCGGCGGTCCGTTCGGCAGGCAAACCGGCCTGCGCGACCGCCCCCCCCCCCCTCGTTAGGGACTGCCTGGACCCAGCGCGCCTTTTGGCTCTCCTCAGGAGCCGTTATTGCCCCTGGGTCGGCTTCCCGGCCTCGATTTAGGCCTCGGCGGCGTCGGGCGGCCTCCTCGACAGAATATCGGCTGTGAGACCGCCCCTTTCGTTAGCTGCTTTTGCCGCGCGGCAGAGCATTCCCCCCGCCCATCGGCTGCTTCCTGAGCCTCTTCGCGCAGCCGCAGACTCCCTTTGAGGCCTACCGCTCTCCAGCTGGGACGCGGCCCGGCGGGTTCCCGCGCAGCCGCAGATCGTTTCCCGGTGACGCGTCTTCCTCCCCAGCTGCTCCGCGGCCTTCGGGAGGCTCGGAGCGCCGCCGCAGCCGCCCGCCTTCTCAGAGACGACGCCGGCTGCATCGACGGTGCCCTCGAGGAGAGCTGACTGCCCTGCAAGCCGAGGCCCATCTACCACAGGAGAGGACCTCCCCAGCTCCCGCAGCCTCTGCATTTGGTGCCATAAAAGCGCACCTTGCAGCCAGGATCAGAGACCTTCTTCACGTTTCTGTGCTTGTGTGGGGTCGGAGAGCATGGCTGATAAGGCCACCTCGGGCAGGAATAAGCCCAGGCAGGCCAGAGACCAGGAGGGTGGGACCAGCAAGTCACCCCCCCCTCGCTCTAGCCATCGGGACCGCTCCCCCCTAAGGGCCTCTTCCGATAAGGCCAAAGCCTCTTCAGAGAAGGCCAAGACACCCACTGACAAGACGAAGTCCTCCTCTGACAAGGCCAAGGCCTCCACCAAGGGAGCTCAGCCTGAAAGGAGCAGGGCCAAGACTCCGGATCGCTCCACACTGCCCCCTGCAGCCTCCAGCTCACCTGCGCAACATGAGCCCTCTGGTATCACATCCCAGAGGGACAGGCGCTCCTCTGGCACTCTTTCCCTGGACAACCCAGACCTGTGCCTAGAGGAAGGGGACATTTGGGAGGACCCCAGACCCGGTACCAGTGAGCCACAGCCTCCATTGCCCTCTGCTGCTCATTCCCAGCTCTACACCCCAGAGGTGCAGGCCTTGATCCAGGCTGCCATTGCACAGGGTATCGAAGCGGGCATGAGGCATGTCACCACGGTAATGCCAGCTGCCCCGCTGGCCACTCAACCGCCCAGCCTCCGCCCACAAGCCACCCCGCCCGTCGACCAGACTGTCTCGACAGCCGACGAGGATCCAGGGTCTCCTTTGTCTCTGCACGGGCAGGAGCCACAGACACAGGACTTGGAACTTTCGGAAGACGAGGATCTCGCCCCTGAGGCTCCTGTCATCTCAGGACTATTTAACCCCTCGTTATTCAAGTCCCTCCTCCACAAGGCGCGGGCCACGGCCAAATTCTCCTCAAAGGAGCAGACACCGGCTGGGGACGAACCAGAGGACCCCCTCTTTGAGGAGGCCACCTCGCAGGTGGAGGTGGTGCCAGCGCCTAAGCTGTTTGTGGACTCGGTCCTCAAACAATGGGCCTCCCCTTCAGCAGGAGTCGCACCTTCCGCAACGGACAAGCGGTTTTTCAATGTCTCCACCGCACTGGCACAACATCTCCCAGTGCCCCCAGTGGAACCCGCCATCAAGGCCTTGTACACCGCTGCACAAATGCCGGGCGACTCGGAGGAGCTGCTTCGACCGGAGGACAGGCGCACCGAGCAGGCGCTTCAGAAGGCTCACCAGTCGGCCGCATGGGCCGTTAAGGCTTCTGCTACCGCGTCCTTTTTTTGCCGGACATCCATCCGCTGGCTGAAGGCGTTGCAGGAGCACCTGCCCCTGTCGGACGTCCGAGCAAGACAGGACATTAACAAACTAATTGCGGCCTCGCAGTTTACCTCGGACGCCACGCTCCAGGCCACCCGGTTCGCGGCCAGGGCAATGGGGGCATCCGTGGTGGCACGCTGGATGCACTGGTTGAGAAGCTGGCCCGCTGACTGCCGTCACAAATGGCGTCTCGCTGGCGCACCGGTGCAGCACCAATCGCTATTCGGTGAGGCCCTCGACCCTTACCTGATAGAGACCAAGGACAAGCGCAAGGTCCTGCCTAACTCCACCAGGAAGGCACAGGCCAAGCCTCAGGCACCCGCCCCAGCGCCCCCTAGGCGCCAGTACGGGGCGCCAACATTTAGTCAGAACCGGTCAAGGGCCCAGCCCCGACAACACCAGGGGCAGGACAGAAATAGTTCCAATCAATCCTCCAAGCGCCCTTTTCGGAAGGCAGGTGGTCGCCCCTTCCGCCGCTACAAGTAGAGGACCCAGCTTCTCCCATTGGGGGTCGCCTGCATTTTTTCGCTAGGCGGTGGGAGGAGATTACCACGGACGCTTGGGTCCGCGAGACCCTGACACTCGGACTCGTCCTAGATCTCCTCTCCAACCCCCCCCCGATTCCTTCATGAGGTGCTCCCGGTCCTCCAACCCGCAGAAGCGGGCCCAGATGCTTGAAGCCATCCGGCATCTGCTGGAGATTGAGGCCATCCAGCGGGTCCCGGAGGACCAGCGGGGGCATGGATTCTATTCCAATTTGTTCCTCGTGGAGAAATCGTCGGGTGGGTGGAGAGCGGTCTTGGACCTCAAACGCCTCAATAAATTCTTGGTGTACAAGAAATTTAAAATGCATACTCTACAGTCCATATTGGACGGCATTCGTAAAGGTGACTTTATGTGCTCCATCGACCTCACTGAGGCATATTTACATGTCCCGATTCGGCCTTCCCACCAAAAGTTCCTGTGGTTCTCCTATGACAACGAACACTATCAGTATTCGGCCCTGCCATTCGGCCTCTCCTCGGCACCCAGGGTCTTCACAAAGATTCTGGCTGCCCTGGCAGCTCACTTAAGGGCTGTGCCGATTCGAATACAGTGTTATCTCGATGACATTTTAATTCAGTCATCTTCCAGGGCCCAGGCGGAGCTGGACCTGCAGACCACCATGGACGTTCTGCAATACCACGGCTTCTCTCTCAACCTGGAGAAGAGCCACTTGCTTCCCTCCACTCGCATCACTCACTTGGGGGCCATTGTGGACTCTCTGGAGTGCAGGGTGTATCTGTCATTGGAAAGACAACTCAGTCTTTCTTCTCTGACCCAACAGGTTCTTGGTCAGGGACGGGTTCTGCTGAACATCCTGTCCTCCCTGTTGGGAAAGATGATATCCGCCATACATATAACACCTTGGGCACAACTGCACTCCAGAGACCTCCAATGGTTTCTTTTGCCGTTTCAGCGGGCGAACAAATCCAACTCATCGGCCAAAGTCCAGTTCCCGACGGCGGTCCGGCGATCTCTGCATTGGTGGCGGTCCCCAGCGATCAGCAACGGTTCCAGCTTCCTCGAGCCTCGCCAGGTGATGGTGACATCAGATGCCAGCCTCTACGGGTGGGGCGCTCACACATCGTCTCACGTGGCACAGGGCACCTGGACCGCAGCGGAGTCAATGGCCAGTATCAACCTCCTAGAGCTACGGGCGGCATCCCTAGCCCTCCAGCAATTCCAGCACCTCCTGACTGGGCAACACGTCCTCCTGTTGACGGACAATGTGACCACCAAAGCCCACGTCAACAGGCAAGGTGGGACTGTCTCGCGCCGCCTGCTCTCCGAGGCCAAGGAATTGGGCCTCTGGGCGGAACGGCACCTCCTCTCGCTCAGGGCGGAGCACATCTCGGGGGTGTCGAACCGCACAGCGGACTGGCTCAGCCGCCACGAAGTCGACACGGCGGAGTGGGCCCTGCACCCAGACATTTTTCGGGAGCTGACTGCCCGGTTTGGCAACCCGGTGGCCGACCTCTTTGCGACCCCGCTGAATGCCCAGCTCCCGCGCTTCATCACACGGTATCGGACACCCGGCGCGATGGACACGGACGCCCTCCGTTGCCCGTGGCCAAGGGGCCTACTCTACGCATTTCCGCCCCTTCCACTCATTCCCCGAGTTATCAGGAAAATGCTAGACGAGCAGGCGGAACTGATCCTATTGGCCCCCCATTGGCCGCGACGGGCATGGTTCGCGGACCTCAAGTCGCTCTCAACTGGCCCGTCCTGGAGGATCCCGCAGACCGCATCGTCGCTCTCCCAGGGGTCAGTTCAGCACCCGGATCCGCAGTGGCTCCAACTGACCGCCTGGCGCTTGAGCGGCGCACCCTAACTCTTCGCGGGGTCCCCGAGTGTATTGTCCGTACTCTGCTCTCTTCACGCCGGGCCTCCACCATCCGCATCTACAACTCCACCTGGAGGACGTTTAACGATTGGTGTGTCGACGCCGGCTGTAACCCGATCGACCTTTCGGTCATACAGGTCCTCCAATTTCTGCAAGCGGGCCTCAACAAGGGTCTCTCGCCCAGCACCTTGCGGCGACAGGTGGCAGCGCTCTCAACGGTCCTTTCCTGCCACTCTTCTGTGCCTTTGTCGACGCATCCCTTGGTCGTTCGCTTCTTGAAGGCGGCGGTCAATATCTCGCCTCCAGTGGTACATAGGTACCCCACCTGGGACCTGCAGAAGGTTCTTTTGGCACTGACCGAGGCCCCCTACGAGCCCCTCCGGACAGTTTCGCTGCAGCACCTTACACATAAGGTTGCCTTTTTGGTAGCGATCACTTCAGCCCGGAGAATATCCGAACTGGCGGCCCTATCCGTCCGGGACGATCTCTGTATCTTTCATCCGGACCGGGTGGTGCTTCGCCTTGACCCCACGTTCCTGCCCAAGGTCAATACATACTTCCACAGGGCGCAGGAAGTGATCCTTCCTTCCTTCTGCTCCCCACCTACAACGCCGACCGAGCGCAAATGGCACGCTGTCGATGTCCGACAGGCGATCAAAATCTACAATGTCTGCACGGCTCCTTTCCGCCTTTCGGAGTCTTTGTTCGTGGGGTTCCACGCCTCGTCCATGGGTTGCAAGGCTTCAGCAGCGACGGTCGGTCACTGGATACGCGCAGTGATCGCGGACGTTTACCGACAGCAGAACTTGCCTCGTCCGCCACGCCTGACGGCGCACTCGACGCGCAGTGCCGCCACCACGGCAGCTTGGACTACTAATGCCTCCTTGGAGGAACTGTGCCGAGCGGCGACGTGGTCTTCTCCGTTGCCCTTTATTAGACATTATAAAGTAGACTCCTTTGCCTCGGCTGAGGCGGATTTTGGGCGCAGGGTCTTACAGACCATGGTGGCTCCTGACGGGGTCTACGATTCTGGTGACAACCCTCCCTAGGGGACGATACGGCTTTGGTATGTCCCAATCTTGGAGGCTAGCGCCACCCACTATGGAGAAAGGGCGTTGTTACTTACCTGAACGCCCATTCTTGTAGGGTGGCGCTAGCCTCCAAGTCCCTCCCTTTTCGGTATTGTGCTTACTGAAGGTGTGCGTGGGAAAAAACTATGGGTCTGACCTACTCCTTCGTCTCAAGAGGGGGATTATGGCACAGTGACAGCTTTTATATGAGGTCAGACTCAGTCCTGATTGGCTGATGGATGAGGTCATCCCAATCTTGGAGGCTAGCGCCACCCTACGAGAATGGGCGTTCAGGTAAGTAACAACGCCCTTTCTCATCTTCTGAGTACTTCTACAGATGGTTAGATCTGTGGGGTCCTTGGTGAGTTTGGTGTTTTGTTTTGTTTGTTCCCAGATGTTTCATTACCAAACTAGATAACATCATCAATGTTAGAAGTCAGTAGGGTTTGCTTTCTATTTATATATTAGTAGCTTGCCCTGTCACTGTTGGTGGGGGTGTTCTTGATGGTTCCTTGATTACTTTGTTGTTCACTATTAGCTTGTTTGCCTGGGTTGGTAGTTCCTTAATTGGAGTACTGTTACTTCTTGATTGTTGATCTAGTATTAATCTTGGTGTTAATCTCTGTTTATCTAAGTGTTCATTGCTGGTGAGGAGGTGTTTTGCTTTTTTTGTTTCCCTTTGGGCTTGTTGATTGTCTCTTTTGAATGGTATGTAAATGTTGTTTACCTCTATGTGCCTGTTGATGGCCAATTTGTCTGATTGCCAGGCTTCCAGGAACTCTCTAGCACAGTGATGGTGAACCTTTTAGATACCGAGTGCCCAAACTCTGCGCACGCATGCCCAAACTGAAAGGTACGCGCGTGTGTGAATGTGTGCATGCGTGGACATCCGCGCATGAGGAGCAGAGCAGAGGCCCAAAGATCAACTGGTCGGTGGGAGACGGGGCATCCCAACACTGGCAGCGCGGCAAGAGGTAAGATATTTTTCTTTCGTGAGCTTCTGTTTCGTCGTTTGCAGGGAAACAGAAGCTCATGAAAGAAACGCCACGGAGATCTGACCTCAGGTGACAGCGCGCATGCCAGCAGAGAGGGCTCTGCGTGCCATAGGTTCACCATCACAACTCTAGCATGTTTGTTCCCTGTTGAAACTGGTTAACTATGGTTGGATCTAAATATAAGGATTTAGTTCATGGTAGGTAAGTAGACAGACAGACAGAATGTGCATTTGCAGACACATATATTGATTTATGGAGTTACGAAGAGTGAATTCAGGAGTGGGATCAGAGGAGAGGATTCCTGTTGGGGACATGGAGTAGATACCTGATTTGTCCATCCCATTTGGGATGCTTATTATCCCAAAGTCCTTGCAACGTTTTTGGAAATATCTAAAAGTCTTAATCTTTTCCTTCAGCTGGAAATTTGGGAAAGAATAGCGATATAGGCAATTCTTTCTCCCACTCCACTTTTTTTCAACCCTAAACTTAGACATTTGTATTTCATAGTATCTGGAGGAAGGCTTTCAGAATTCATATCTGTCTAGGGCAGGGATCTTTAGCCCGCGGCTCTGGAGCCGCATGTGGCTCTTTCATCCCTCCCTGTCGCTCAAAATATGCGCCACAACTGCCAATGTGCAACACCAGCCAGCAGCGATTTATTGAGCTTTTCGACCCATCTTTTTTTTCAGAGTTCAAAATGTTTTTGTTGCATGCCGAAATAAAAATGTGTTCTCTCTGTAGCAGGTCATTGATTTCATAAATGCAACACACTATAGTTTTTTTATACGTAGTATAAAGGTAAAAAATGATATATGCAGTGTTATTTCAGTTTAGATGTCAAAAGGGTTTTGTGGCTCCCGGTGTTTTCTTTTCTGTGGGAAATGGGTCCAAATGGCTCTTTGAGTGTTTAAGGTTGCCGACCCCTGTTCTAGGGCATCTTACATGCACAGTAGAACCTTATTTATTTGTATTCTGCCTTTACTATTTTTTACATTATTTTATTATAACCCAAAGCGACAAACATAACCAACACATCTTCCTTCTCTTTTTCTCACAACAACAACAACAACAACAACAACCCTGTAAGATAGGTTGGGCTGGGAGAGAGTGACTGGCCCAAAGTCCCCCTGCTGGCTTTCATGGCTAAATCAGGACTTGAACTCGTAGCCTCCTGCTTTCCAGCCTGGTGCCTTAACCACTAGACCAAACTGGCACCCTTATACTAGTTTACTAAATGCACAATGTAGAACTTATCCCCCAGTAAGTGAAGTCTTTCAATATAATGTTGTGCATGTCTCCTAAGGTAATAAATGCATATAGGATTGTTGTTTTAGTTTTGCTCCAAAAGAAAAAAGGAAAAAGAGAGAGAGAACTGCAAATTGCTGTTGTTATGTTACCTAAGGACATAGTTCTTTGTTATTGTTGCCTGAGAAGCAGGGGAAATTAAAAGTTAAAAAGCCATAATAAAATATTTGTTAGATCAAATCGCCGTCATATAATCACAATATTTAAGAGCGACAGCATATCTGACTTTCTACTTAACATTTCTAACAAGATTGAAAATCTAGAACTCCACAGTATGTGCAAAAATATTGTTCTCTATTATTTTATTAAAATGGTCCACCTACAGATCTTGAGTGAATAAAACACATTTCATTCATTCCAAACAAATCCAAATAAAAGCACAGGATTTGTTGTTGTTTCGCCTAAAGTCTCTAATTCTCTACCGGAAAAGTAAGAGAAAATCTCTGTGGATTTGTCATCTCAGACCAAACAGTATGAATATGTCTGTTTGGGCCTTTGTCAGATTTGAAGAGACCCAACTTGCAGCTCAAACACATGGATTATTACCGTATTTTTCAGAGTAGAAGACACACTTTTCCCCCTAAAAGAGGGTAGAAATGTTGGTGCATCTTATATACCGAATACAGCCATTTTTGGCCTCCTGAAGCCCCGCCCTGCATGAAAACAGGTGCACAGAGGGTTTGGGAGGAATGCAGAGTGCTCCTGGGGGCTGGAGGAGGGCAAAAACGCCCCCATTTTTTGCAAAAAATGGGCAGAAAATGGCCCATTTTTTCACAAAAACAGGGTGTGCAGAGGGTTTGGGAGGTCTGCAGAGTGCTCCTGGGGGATGGGGGACAGCAACAACTTTTTTTCTTACTTACCTCTTTGAAATCTTGGTGTGTCTTATACACCGGTGCATTTTATAGTCCGAAAAATACGGTACATCATCACTCACTCTGAAGCAGAGTTCTCAATCTCAGCAACTTTAAGTTATGTGGACCAACACCCAGATTTTTGAGAAACACTGATCTAGAGCCATGGCTATGGTCTCCATTAACTTGGAAATGTGAAGCTTTGATCTACTTGATCTACCTGATCAGATATTTGAGGTGCTCCTACGAAGACGAGGGCTATCAAACTATTTTCCAAAGCACCAGAAGGCAATGGATGGAAACTAACCAAAGAGAGAAGCAACCTAGAACTAAGGAGAAAGTTCCTAATGGCAAGAGCAATCAACCAATGGAAAAGCTTGCCTTCAGAAGTTGTGGGTACTCCATCACTGTAGGCTTTCAAAAAGAGACTGGACAACCATTGATCTGAAATGGTATGGGATTTTTTTAAAACAGATTAACAGAGTTGGAAGGGACCTTGTAGGTCTTCTAGTCCAACCCCTCACACAAGCAGGAGACCCTACACCATTTCTGACAGATGGCAGTCCAGTCTCTTCTTGAAAGCTTCCAGTGATGAAACTCCCAGGACTTCTGAAGGCAACTTCTGTCCCATGGGTTGATTGTTCTCACTGTCAGAAAACTTCTCCTTATTTCTAGGTTGAATCTCTCCTTGATCAGTTTCCATCCATTATTCCTTGTCTGGCCTTCAGGTGCTTTGGAAAATAGCTTGGCCCCCTCCTCTCTGTGGCAGCCCCTCAAATATTAGAACTCCTCCTTGAGCTAGGGGTTGAATTAGAAGACTCCCAACTTTCCTTTCCAACTCTATTATTCCATGTTCTACCTAGTGAAAACTATACCTCAATTTTTCTATTCTTGTTAAGGATGAGAATAAAATCTCATAGAGGCGATTTAGATCTTTACTTGGAATTCAGACAGTTAGAAATAAAACCGAGATTAAAAGTCTAATAGAAAATATTTATTTCAGTACAAAAACAATAAATCCTGAATAATTACATCTTTGCTAAGAAACGCGACCGTTCAGGTCAGGAGCTAAAGGCAGAAGAGATAATGGTGGCTTAGGAATGCACACATGCATACATGAACATCATATCACGTGTTCTGCTTGTATTGGAATGTACCATAATATTAGATAGGGGTGCATCACCCTGCATAGACATACAACTGACAATATTCACACCGTGACAATTCTCCAGCAACTTACTGTTGGAAAACATGAAAGACCAAGTTAGAGATGGAATGTCATGGGGGGGGGGGGACCTATCTATGTTATAACTAAGAGTCAAGGATGACTTGATGGCATCTAATCAATCAATCCTGAGAATTAGCATGGGGATCTTATAAAACAAATACATTGAACAAGTAGATGACACAGGAAGAACACTCATTATCCAGTGGACTGAATCTACATTAACTGCTTTCATCCCACAGAACCCTTTTCTTTGTCATATTTTGTCTAGCGGCTTTTTCATCCATTATCCAAATGGCTTAATGTAGAATACCAGGCTAAATGCTGAATTTCTGCACTAAAACATGCGCTACAATGACAAATTGTCACGGAACCCGCAGCCGTGAGTGATATGCCTATGATTTCTGTTTATCCATCTTTGCAAATTACAAATGAACTAAAATGAAGCAAGAGAAAGAGGAAGGGAACGAGGATCCTTTAGAATGGTAATGGTTTCCTGTCAGTAGCTACCCTGGATAAATTTGAACCCTTGACCTAGAGGTGAGAATCTCCTTACTCCATTAGCCATCTTCTGGATCATGTTATCAAATGGCATGTGTGTGAGACATGGGTGGGCTCTCACTCTTGAAGAAGATTAAAATAAGAATTATGAAGTCTTTGTCCAATCCAATGAGGTCTCTTATCACGCAGGTCCCTTTCAGGTCAAAGTCACTAATTGTACTTGGGAGCTCTTATCAATTGCTCTAATGTTGGTCTTCCTTTGCATTCTTGAAAATGTCTAGGTGGATATGATTACAGAAAGTGAAACCAAACTGATGTTTCTCTGGAATCCCCCACAATCTCCTTTTGTTCTAAGGATAATCACTTTCTAATGATAGTTGCCTGTGATCACCCTGAGTGGGAAGTGGCCTGTCCTACTGGATGCTTAGAAGTTAAGTACATTTGGGCTTAAGCATAATTGAAATCGTTTTATGCATCATACCACTCAGCTTCTGTAATGAAACATTCACTAGTGTAAGAACTAAAACAATTGCAGCAATTCCGACCCTTGGCAGAAACAAGCCGATATTCTGTTTGACATACCGTACTTTTTTGCACTTGAAAATGTAGGCTTTTTGAAGGGAGGTCACCATAGTTGTCGTCGTCATCATCATCATCATCATCATCATCATCATCATCATCATCATCATCATCATCATCAGAGTTGGAAAGGACTTTGGAGATCTTCTAGTCCACCCCCTGCTTAAGCAGGAAACCGTATACCATTTCAGATAGATGGTTGTCTAATCTCTTCTTAATGTTGGAGCACGCATAATTTTTTAAGGCCAGCCATTCCACTGTTAATTGTAAGGAAATTCTCCTTAGTTCTAGATTGCTTCTCTCCTTGGTTAGTCTCCATTCATTGTTTCTTGTCTTGCCTTCTGGTGCTTTGGAAAATGAGTTGACTCCCTATCCTTTGTTAGTGGCCCCCCAAATATTGGAACACTGATACATGTCACTCCTAGTCCTTTTCATTAAACTAGACATACCCAATTCCTGCAATCATTCTTCATATGTTTTAGCCTCCAGTCCCCTTAATCAGATTAACAGAGTTGGAAGGGACCTTGCAGGTCATCTAGTCCAACCAGGAGACCCTACATTTGCCTCTACCTAGGATTGAACTCACAACCTGCTGAGTGTGAGGCAAGAGCTCCACCTCTAGGCCACAGCAGTTTAATTGCTCTTCTCTGCACTCTTTCCAGAGTCTCAATATGTCTCATTAACCACCCAGATATGGGTGGTTTCAGGGGTGGGCTGCTGTGGGTTCGCAGGGGTTCGGGAGAACCTCTAGATAAGATTCTGTGCAGTTCGGAGAACCCCCAAATCCCACTCCTGGCTTGCCCCTCCCCTCCCACCCCACCCCTCCCAGGAGTCCCCATGTGGCCCATTTTGGATGCAGGTAAGTGCATGGCCCACGCAGAGGCTCGGGGAGGGCAAAAAACAGGCCTACCGGAAGTTCAGGAAGGCTGGAAATGGGGCCGTTTCCAACCTCCAGAGGGCCTCTGGAGCCTGGGGAGGCCATATTCACCCTCCTGGAGACTCAAGGAAAGCCTCCGGAGCCCGGGGTGGGCAAAAATGCCCCCCCACTGTGGTGCAGGATGCGGACTAGGCCACGCCCACCATGGCCACACCCACCCAGCAACCGGGCAGAGAACCCCTTGCTAAAAATTTTGAAGCCCACCCCTGTGTGGTTTCATTCTGCACCTGGATTTTTCTCTAAAGGTACTCCTGTAATTTCTTACAAAGTTTCTTCCCCATCCCAGATGTCGGCCATTGTCATCAGAACAAATATATTTTGAGGAAATCGGTCAGCGGCTGCCTTCCATTCAGGTTCTCCCAGAGATTAACCTGTCTTTGAGTTTATGACAAAGTTAAAAATTATTCATTAAACTGACCGGCAGTATATCCAGTAACTGGAAAATTGCCTCGCGGTTCTATTTGGTTTGTAGATGTGATCATGAGTAAATTTTTAACTTAATTAATTGGCCGTTTCTGTTGACAAGAAATTTATGTGGTAATAATTTGCTCGGAATAGATGCCGACTGTAGGAAATGAGATATCCATCATAAGCTTGTGTTCCACCAGCTGCACAGTGGCTATTATGAAAGTATTTCAGTCTGCAATGACCCCAGTGTTTGTGCAGTCAGGATTATATATACCCACGATCCATTGCCTGCCTGAAAGGCGCTGGTGGAGGTCTATGATAACAAAGACTCTGTGATTTATGGCTTGCTGTGAAAGCAAAGCTTGATGAGATTAAACAATTTCATAGCACAAGTGTTTCTTAAGACCTGATTTGTGGTTGCAAGCGGATGGTAAATCACATTTATATATCCAAAAGCAGGCTCAGCAGAGAAGTGCAATTACAGTTTAAGACAGCTACTTTTTATTTAATTTTTATCCTGGTTTTGTCTCTTTTATAACCTCTTTGTCTGCAAACCGTTCACCTTCACAAGTCCTTCCCACGGGTTGGAGGGCCGAAAGGCGGAAATCACAAAGGCTCTTCGGCCTTATGTGCTCACTTACCGAAAGCACTTGGTCGTTTCCAAGCAAGGCTTTTTAAAAAAAAAATATTTTAACTGGATCCAGCTCTCTTTGAACTGGCTTCAGGTGCGTTTCCTAGCTCAGGTTGGTGTCAAATGTCAAAAGGGGGGGGGCGATGGTCCCACTTGAAGCAACGGGGAGTCATCAGCAAGCCTTCCAAGTTGCAGCGATTAATATAGGAAGCCTGGCAGTAAAGTACATTATAAGCCAATTGCCTACATTTCTAAGTTGAGGTACTCCTTGACATACGACCACAATTGAACCCCACATTTCTGTTGCTAAGTGAGACCTTTATTAAGTAACCGTTGGCCCAGGGGTGAAATGCTCCCAGTTCGCTCGTGCCTGTCGGTCGTTGGAGAGCCAGTCGCGAAGGCAGCGCAAGGCTCCACCCACCCGCTCAGATGCCGCCATTTGGGTACTTTTGCCCTCTGCACATGCGCAAAGCATGTGTACATGTACAGAAGGTAAAAGAACCCAAATGGCGGCATCCAGGCGGGTGGGCGAAGCCTTGGGCTGACTTTGCAACCGGCTCTCCGACGACCGACAGGCACGAGTGAACCGGGAGCATTTCACCCCTGCGTTGGTCTCATTATATGACCTTGCTTGTCACCGTTGTTCAGTGAATCTCTGTAGTTGTTAAGAGAGTAAAATGGTTGTTAAGTGAACCCACCTTCCCCATTGACTTTGCTTGTCGGAAGGTCGCGAAAGGGGATCACGTGAGCCCGGGACGCTGCGGCCGTCATAAATATGAGTCGGTTGCCAAGAGTCCGAATTTGGATCAGGTGATCGTAGGGATGCTGCAACGGGCGTAAGTGTGAAAATGGTCATAAGTCACTTTTTCAGTGCCGCTGAAACTTTGAATGGTCACTAAATGAACTGTTGTAAGTCAAGAACTAGCTGTAGTTTTTTTGTATTTTGGTGCAGATCAGACAAACATTTTTAATTCCTCTATTTTTGCCCAGAAATTAATATTAATTATGATTTGTTCAGGAATCGGGGGCACAATAACTGTGCTTTCTTCTCTGATATAACGAAGTTTGAAAGTTTATTTGATTTTCTCATTCTGGAAAGAAAAATACAGACAACAGATTTACAGGGTTGGAAGGGACCTTCTTGGTCATCTAGTCCAACCCCCCGCCCAAGCAGAAGACCTTACACCATTTCTGACGAATGGCAGTCCAGTCTCTTCTTGAACGCTACCAGTGATGAAGCTCCCACAACTTCTGAAGGCAAATAATAATAAAAGCTCTTATAACTAAGGCCTAATGTTTGGGACTTGTCTTCAATGGAGTTATCTTTCAAGGAATCGTGATTTGGATTACAGCTATATTTTATTTTCCTATTCATAATCGTTATCATTTTCATTAGAGTGCATTAATAAGGTGTACGTAGTCTAATTGCTGGGTGGAAAAATCTCGCCTCCGGCTTTCAGTTCTAATGCTGGAATCTGTACCAGAGGTGGGTTCCTACCGGTGCGGTCCAGTGTGGGCGCTCCGGTAGTAGCCTGCTGATGACGTACTTTAGGCGTGATGGCTCCGGTGCTGTCTGTGCCAGTCCATGTATGCCGCCATATTTTCCCCTAATTTTTGGCAATTTCTCGGCTCTCTGAGCATGCACAGAAGTAAAATTGTCCCTCTGCGCATGCGTGGAACTAAAATTGCATACCGGAACGCACGCGTGTGAAACGTCGCAATGCGCACCAGTAGGAAAAGGCAAAAGGAACCCGTCCCTGATCTGTACGTAACATCAAGGAGATAAAATCCATCATTTCACCATAAGCTTCAATTCATCATGATGATTATGATGAATTACACAGAAAATGTCAGTGTTCGGATATGTGAACACAAACACAAACACACACACAGGCTTGTGAGATGTTGGTGAGCAGATTTCATGGTTAGAAATTCAAGTAGGTTGTTGTGTTGTTAGTTGCGAAGTCGTGTCTGACCCATTGCAACCCCATGGCATGGACAACGTTCCTCCAGGCCTTCCTGTCCTCTAACATCCTCTGGAGTCCATTTAAGCTCACGCCGACTGCTTCTGTGACTCCATCCAGCCACCTCGTTATCTGCCATCCCATTCTTCTTTTGCCCTCAATCTTTCCCAGCATTAGGCTCTTCTCCAGTGAGTCCTTCCTTCTCATTAGGTGGCCAAAGTATTTGAGTTTCATCTTCAGGATCTGGCCTTCTAAAGAGCAGTCAGGGTTGATCTCCTCTAGGACTGACTGGTTGGATCGCCTTGCAGTCCAAGGGACTCGCAGGAGTCTTCTCCAGCACCATAGTTCAAAGGCCAAGTAGGTATCCTTCCATATTTAAGAAAACAACAATTTTGGGTGCAAGGATTAAGAAACCTATTAAGGACATTACTAGCTGAAAGTAAATCTCCATCCTATTCTATCTCTTAGAACACTAAAATTATGAAGATTACATTGAACCAGATGACAATCTATCAAACTACATTCATGTAGAATTGGAAAATAGATTTCCTTGGGTTTGGCTTTGTTTATCTTCTGGCATAATTGGCTCAGCTACCCAAAAATCCTTTTTGCTCCATCTGAGCAGAAGTGATGCTTTTTTAAAAAATTGTCAATTTTTGTTACTGAATCCATTCGCCCAGCGTATTGACAGTGTGCATTAAGAAAAGTCTGGGGCAAAATTGAAGATGATTGCGCATTGGATTGAATTCACTTTCTATTTTCAATGATAAGTTGCATCTATAAAACAGATTTTGTGTGTGTGCGTGTGTGTGTGTGTGTGTGTGTGTGTGTGTGTGTGTGTGTGTGTGTGTGTATGTGTTGAGCGGTACCTTTGAGTCAATGTTGACTCCAGGAGATTGCCCAGATATGGCCTAGGACAGTGATGGCGAACCTTTTTTGGTTCGCGTGCCAAAAGGGGGGGGAATGCGGGGGATCACGTGTGTGCGTGCCCACACTCATAATTCCATGCACCCCCGCACATGCATGCATGACCCCCCTGCTCCCAGCATGCAATGGCACGCCCATTTTTCGCTCTCCCCAGGCTCCAGAGCCTTTCTAGGAGCCTGGGGAGGGCGAAAACGGCCTTCCCCACTCCCTCTGGAGGCTGGAAACAGCCTGTTTCCCAACTCCCAGTGGGCCCAGAAGGCCCGAAAATCAGCCGGCTGGTGCACACATGCACGCCGGACCTGAGCTCGCGTGCCCACCGATATGGCTCCGCGTGCCACTTGTGGCACCCGTGCCATAGGTTCGCCATCACGGGCCTAGGACAACTTGCCATGGCCAACTCACCGCAGGACAAGAGTTATACTAATGTTGAAGAAACAGTGGAATAGAATCATTAAAGAAAGGCTGGCAAAGGAGGGATAAAATGAAATTTAGGACAGAGAGTAGGAAGCATTTACTCATCATGAGAAGATGTAGCTGCATCGGGCCCAAAAAATGATGAAAATCATCATGCATGAAGCTGACCTTGAATTGTTTGACCCTTTTTGGACCCCCTTTGCAGACAGCCCCCCACAACCACCGGAGGTGTGACAGTGATAGCCAACTTGGAATGGTTTGAAAAAAGGGGTTGGATCACTTCTTCTTTTTGAATTTTTTTTATTTTTTCACCAAACTTAACACAAATATCCATACCATATTATCAAAACATCCAGAGTTATATATTTCTATCCAAAATAACCTAGACATATATCCTTAATTTGCTCCTTTTATATTTTTATCTCCAGTCTGTTTTCCTTCTATATTTCATACTACTCCCCTCCCTCTATCTCCCTCTCTCCCCTCTCCCTTCTTCCTCCCTCTCTACCTCTTTCCTACTTCCCTCCTCTCCCTCTCCCCTTCCTTTCTACTTCCTCTTTCTCCTTCCTATCCTTTCCTGAGTACATCTAATCTTAGTCCATTCTATGGTTAGCAGACTAGAAATTCAAAAACCCTAAACTTTCCAACATCGGAGCTATTTCTTAGACTTGTATCTCTTTATCTATATTTATATATTTAATATATTCTACCAGGTATATCTACTATTGTTCTAATGCTGCCTCCTTCCTCCTATTTTTGTTGCCTGGGTCTACCACTTCTAATTTTCAACTTTCTTCCGAATCAATCGCTATAGCTTAACTTCCAAGAATATTCATTGTCACTTATACCTCTTGATTTTGGGCCTAATTCCTCCCTCTCCTCAATTGTTATCTTTACTCATCACTTTTTTTTAATTCTATCATTTCTAGATGCCCTACATTTCTAATTTCTTTTCCCCTTTCATATCTCTCTTCCAGCTTTCTTACTCAATTTGTCTTTTTTAACTCATTCTCCTTTCTTCTTTTATGATTCTATTCCACTATTTCTTTGATATTAGTGTAACTCTTGTCCCGCAGTGAGTTGGCCCACAGCGAGTTGGCTGTGGCAAGTTGACTGTGGCAAGATGGTTATGGTGAGTTGACCTTGGCGAGTGGGAGCGGTATGCCTCCAATGCTAGTTGCAGGAAGAGAAGAGTGGGAGAGGTTATTATGTTGCAATGATTTACCTCCATCTCTCTCTTGTTTGGCTACTTGTGAGAGGTAAAATGGTGGACTAAGATAAATTAGACTTTGATCTGATCCAGTGGGAGGGTGTTTAAATTCTTCTGCCACTCCCTATAGACTTCCGGATAATATCGATGGCTTCTCAAAAGCTGTGTGAAAATAGCGATATAATGGTGGGTGTTGACTGACCAGAAAATATCCAAAATGATTATTAAGATGTCAAGTGAGTGATTTATGCTACAGGTTTCCCCAATATTATTCTTTTCTATCAACTTCCTCGCCAATTAGGAAGAAAAAGAAAACCTCAGTGGCTCTGTATGGATTTAAAATATATTTTTCTTTGTTTATGTTTCTTCTTTTTGGGCAATAAAACAGGAAATCCCTTCAATACATACTTTTCCTTACCCCGTTTTTCCCCCGTGAGGTTTTGCACCAATGCTTTATTTCAACCCCATCGCTAAGATAACGGTTGTTAAGTTTTTACACACATTTTCAAAGATGCATGTTAATTTTGATGAGCTTTTCAAGCCAAGCGTGAGGTGTTTGTGTGTGTGTGTGACATATCCACCCCTCCACTGCAAATAAAGTTTTCTTGCAATTGGTAATGCCTCTTGTGTGAAATTTGAGCATAACACCATTCTGTATTAGTGCTATCAAATTCTCGCGCCTCCAGATTTTTCTTTCACTCGGTACAGCTTTCTAAATAATGTGGAATATGAGCAGGACTGTTTGACAAATTCTCACCCTACTGGGGTAACCGTTTCAGGGGAAGACGGATCTGTTAATCTAGTTTTCAACGGTGGGATTTGCCACTGACAATTGAGCAACTTTGTCAAGTAACGGCAGTATCATTTGTGTTGACAGTCTAAGCTGCCATTTTGATCTACCATTATGGTCCTGACTAAAGACTAATCTCAGGTAGTTTTTTTTTTAAAGAAAAAAAATACTCTGAGAAACTTCGGCACAGCTCTAAAGGGATTCTACAACAAAGCCTCTATGGACCTGAGCCTCTATAGCTGAGCGGTTTTATTTCTTTATTTCCAAAAATGGTTAGCTACCTTACACAGGTGTGAAATCTTCACCCCAAATTCCATAGTTAATTTGATAAATTTAGCTTTTGAAATCAGAATTGATTTACCTCAGAATTGAGGTAAAGTGGAATGCAGAGACTCCTGGAGTAGTACGGGAAGCAAAATCTTTACCCATATTTTGTCCACGTTGCATGTATTGTTTATAAGCAGTCGTTAAACACGTGCTGTTCTCTTATATTTATTGGGGGTGGCAGGTGGGTGGGATATATGTTTCATTTTGTTCCAAATGAATAATTGATCAGAGTTGAGTGAATTAGGAGGGAAAAATAGGTATGAGAAAGCAACAGTTTAAAGGAGAAGACAACTCATATTCCTTCCAATTTACTAAATGTACTAGAAGAAAACCTGCCCAAAAAACCACAAATCCTGAAATTTAGGAACTCTGTGTGTGTTTGTGTATGGGTGGATAATAATAGGATAGGATAGGATAGGATAGGATAGGATAGGATAGGATAGGATAGGATAGGATAGGATAGGATAGGATTGGATTGGATTGGATTGGATTGGATTGGATTGGATTCTTTATTGGCCAAGTGTGATGGACACACAAGGAAATTTGTCTTTGGTGCATATGCTCTCAGTGTACATAAAGAAAAATAAAATGCATCCATCAAGAATCATAAGATACAACACTAAGTGATAGTCATAGGTTACTAATAAGCAATCAAATCATACTAGGAAACAAATAAAACAATATAAATTGGAAAGATACAAGCAACATGGTTATAGTCATAAGTGGGAAGAGATAGGTACTAGGAAGGATGAGAAGAATAATAGTAATACAGTCTTAGTAAATAATTTATACTAAGACAGACAGACAGACAGACAGACAGACAGACAAATAGTTGAGGCATCTACCTGTATTCTATCAGAGAGGCTAAGGGGAGAAGATGGGGCAGAAAAATTGCCCTTTTTTTCCTTGTGAAAATCTGAAGAATGAACAGTTAACCTAACAATTTATGTTAGGTTACTTGTTCATTCTTCAGATTTTCACAATCTGCTCAGGCAGATATGAAGTGGTAGAGTTTTCCTCCTCCTCCTCCTCTTCCTCCTTTTCCCCTATTTTTCTTCTTTTAAATATACCACTCTGTTTTAGATTGTATTTCTTTCATATAATTGGTTGGGCCATAATAATCTTCATTCCAGCAAACCCTATCAAGGCTTCACAAAGTATAAATTCACTAAATATAAATTAGCATAGCTTTGCATTTTTGTAGCGATTCTAATATTATTAGGATCTAATAATATTGTAATATATTGTAGTGATTCTAATATTATTCGTGTCCATTTATGGTTATTTGACTTATTTATAGTATTTATATTATTTATTGTGAAATTAATTGTAATTTTATAGGATTATTTTTTTTTTGCATTTTGATACCTGCGCTCTAGAATTTTACTTTAGTTGTTTTATGTTTGCCTTATTTTATTCTATCAATATGATTTTATTTTAACACAATTGGTAAGTTATTATGCTGGTCTATGATTGAAATAAAATTGATCAATTGATATATAATTGAGAAATTAAGGAAGCTATATTTAATTTTGTTTTTAATTGCAGTGTTTAGCTTACTTCAGGCTAATTCTCATATTTAAGGGTTGGTTCTCATGGTTGACCTTCTGGAATTTTCTAAGATGTCTGTCTCTTTTATCACATGAATCTCCTTGATCTTATGATCTTAGCATGGAGTAGCTAAAATTTGTATCTTTATTCCTCTGCATGTTTGATTTTCTTCTCGGCAATCATAATAATTTTTCTTGCTTTTCCAAATACATTTTGCGGTATTCCCTTTTCAAATTAAACTGTAACCTGTAATATTTGCAGCAGCTTAATGTGCTAATAAGTCAATACAGATGTTGTTTTTCCTGATTTTCTTGTTACCGAGTTGTGACTGCATTTAGAAGTCTCTGCTAAAACTGTAAACAAATTTTCTGTTTGTATACAGAAGACCAGTACAATTTAATAACATTTATAAAGCATTTTCCCAACTAGTAACAGTTTTCTTAATATGATTCTGTATACGTGTGTAGGTGGCTGGATGCTGTTTTGTTTTTAATTCTTAAAAAAATATGGTTGTATTTTTTCTTCTTAGACAGATACACTGAGTAGGTGTGATATCTCAACTTTATGGAAGAAAATTTTCAGAAACAGTCATAGTCCAGAATGAAAGGTTAACATGACATCATGAAAGGATACATTATGTGTGTTTCTCTTAAGTATATTCTGCTCTGTAGGCAGAATAAGGACGAGGTGGTGATGGTAGGACGTTTCAGTGAATGTTACAGAATAACAAAATAACAGAGTTGGAAGGGACCTTGGAGGTTTAGATTTATTATTAGAGTTGGAAGGGACCTTGTAGGTCATCTAGTCAAACCCCCTGCTCATGGAGGAAACGCTATAAAATTTCAGACATGTGACTATCCAGTCTTTTCTTAAAAACCTCCAGTGATGGAGCACACACAACTTCTGAAGTCAATTTATTCCACTGGTTAATTGTTCTGTTAGGAAGTTTCTCCTTAATTCCAGGTTGCTTCTCTCCTTGATTAGTTTCCATCCATTGTTTCTTGTCCTGCCTTCTGGTGCTTTGGAGAATAAGTTTAACCCCCCCCCCCTTCTTTGTGGCAGCCCTTCAAATACTGGAATACTGCTATCATGTCTTCCCTAGTCTTTCTTTTCTCTAGATCAACCATACCCAATTCTTGCAATCGTTCTTCATATGCTTTAGTCTCCAGACCCTTAATCATCTTTGTTGCTCTTCTCTGCACTCTTTCCAGAGTCTCAACACCTTTTTTATATTGTGGTGACCAAAACTGGATGCAGTTTTTTAAGTGTGGTCTTACTAAGGCTTTATAAAGTGGTATTAGTACTTCATGTGCTCTCGATTTTATCCCTTTGTTAATGCTTTTTTGGCTACTGCCTCACACTAATGGCTGAGTCAAAGGTTTACGAGAACACCACAAGCACCTGAGGGTAGGACAAGAAGCAATGGTGGAAACTAATCAAGGAGAGAAGCAACTTAGAACTAAGGAGAATTTTCCTGACAGTTAGAACAATTAATCCGTGGGATTAACTTGCCTCAGAAGTTGTGAATGCTCCAACACTGGAAGTTTTTAAGAAGATGTTGGATAACCATTTGTCTGAAGTGGTGTAGGGTTTCCTGGCTAAGCAGGGGGTTGGACTAGAAGACCTGCAAGGTCCCTTCCAACTCTGTTATTCTAAATTCTAAAGTTTTTTTTTTAACTCAATGGCAAAATAGCTGAGGAAAAGAGAAAGAGAATGGGATACGAAAGGCAAAGCAAGGGCACTTGGGTGAATCAAACACTGAAGAAATAATTGATTTAAATTGTGAAATATATTTCAGATAAACAATATGCATATGGTCACAGAGATGGCCGTGTTTGAAAGAGTTAGCCCGCTGCTTTGGACTTGTGCAGTTCCAAAGTCACAGTTGTGACTCTGTAAAAATCCTATTTTGTAGCTCCCGGATTTGTGCTAGTAATAGTTGGTTTGTTAATATTATTGTGTGTGGAGTGGATGAGTCTTGCCCCCTTGCTTGGTTGATTCTAGGACAGTGATGGCGAACCTATGGCATGCGTGCCACAAGTGGCATGCGGAGCCATATCAGTGGGCAAGCGAGCTCAGGTCCAGCTTGAATTCGCCCACCGGCCAGCTGTTTTTCGGGCCTTCTGGGCCCACTGGGAGTTGGGAAACAGGCTGTTTCCAGCCTCCAGAAGGGGTGGGGAAGGCCCATTTTTTGCTCTCCCCAAGCTCCACAGCCTTTCTAGGAACCTGGTTAGGGCAAAAATGGCCTTCCCCACCCACCCCCGGAGGCCAGAAATGGCTTGTTTGGAAGTTGGGAAACGGGCCATTTCTGGCCTCCGGAGGGCCTTGGGGGGGGATACCATTTTCGCCCTCCCCAGGCTTCTAGTAAGGCTCTGAAGCCTGGGGAGAGCAAAAAAAATGGGACTTCCAGTCCAACCGGAAGTCGGCAAATGGGCAGTTTCTGGCCTCCGGAGGACCTCCGGGGGGGGGGAAGGCCGTTTTCGCCCTCCCCAGGCTCCTAGAAAGGCTCTGGAGCCTGGGGAGAGCAAAAAAATGGTCCTTCCCCACCCCTTCCAGAGGCTGGAAACAGCCTGTTTCCCAACTCCCAGTGGGCCCAGAAGGCCCGAAAATCAGCTGGCCGGCGGGCGAATTCACGCTGGATCTGAGCTCGCTTGCCCACTGATATGGCTCCGCATGCCACTTGTGGCACGCGTGCCATAGGTTCGCCATCACCCTCCAGTCACGCGCGCATGTGCGGGGGGCACATGGAATTATGGGTGTGGGCACACATGCACGCGACCCCCCTGCGCTCCCCCCCTTTTGGCACGCAAACCAAAAAAAAGATTTGCCATCACTGTTCTAGGATGTTAAAAAGCTGATATGACTCAATCCACTTTTTAAAGGCTGAAGAAAGAAAAGCGTATGGTATGGTATGGACCACTTGATCTTTCACTAAATAATTATTTATCTAATATTGTGAATCAATGTTGAGAGGCTGTGCTTAGATGACAGAAAATATTAATACCGGGGAGTGGAGAAAGATTGTGAAAAGCATATTAAGGTTTAACTGTAAGATTAACGGTTGTGACTGTTCCACTAAGTATTTTCATTGTAACACAAACATCTTGGCATTCCTAGGCAAATTAATACCTATAGTGGGATGAAAATGTGTTATCACCCTTCAGGTCAGAGGTGACAGAATTGTGTTATGTGATAAGTTGTAATTCTATCAGGCTCCCTTTGAAGATCGGCTGTTGAAGAATAATTTTTTTAAGATCTATTACAGGCTGTCCTTGGAAATGGGCAAAAGAGTCTCCCACTGTGTTCTGACTATAAACGCCTTCTGATTTTAGGTTTGACTCAAGATTATTACTTTGCATAAATAACTGGCTCTTCTGGCCTGCCATGGTTAGCTATTCTAGATCTGTTACAGGGTAGGGTAGCCATGTTTATGTTCCAGGGAAATATTTGCTTTCTTGAGAAGAAGACAAGAATTCTCCAAGGGGAAAGGGGGCGATAATGAAGAGGCTTTCTTGGAAAATTGGCTTTTATGGGGACACTTAGTGAGAAATAGATCTGTGTCACCTTCTGCTGAACACCTTTTTTAAAAAAATATCATGTTTCAAATAAAAATCACGTTTCTAGAATATTGAGAAACTGCAAAACAAACAAGCAAACAAAAAAAGAAGTCCATTGCTAAATTCTATTTAGCCTTTTTATTTTGGAGGCACTTGCGCATCTCAATTGCATTAATTTAATGGGATGGATTGATTTCAATTTGTCCAAGAATTTCTTTTGTTTCGCAGAACCTATATACCTACACCGAAGTTAAAAATTTGCTTATTTAAGATATGTTTGCTGCTGTTTTTTTTCCTTTTATGACCCTTTTATGACCCTCTTTGTGGCGGGGTAGAGCCGGGGCGATTGGATGGAGCTGAGCATTTACTGGCCGGATGCCCTTCCTGATGCCTATGCGGAAGTTCGCAGCAGGTATTTTCTCTTTGCACCCTGATAGAGAAACATCTGCCACTGCCTGGATTTGAACTCTCAACCTTCCGAATGGGAGGCAAGCGTATTCACCCCTAGGCCACTGCCCTGCTCCTGCCACTGTTTTATATGAAGTGATAGATTGCATGGCAATTTGAAAAGTGACAAGTACACGGATTCTTGTGTTTGCATTTCAGTTTTGAATTCTCCAAAGTAGAGAAGTGAATACTGGAAAAGATTAAATTCTGACTTGAAAAAAGAAAGTCTTTCGCAGCCACTATTACCTAGGCCCAAACTTGAAGCTTCATCTGCATTTTTAATATTCAACCTCATGTGCTACCTTTCTCCTGGAGGCTTCTTAACATGAGCCATTAGCTGCCTGTTGGATGTAACCTTCCCATGTCTTACACACAGCTGCACACGAGCCTCTGTACAACACACCCTTCGTTTCATGCATTGCAACTAAAATGGCTGTTAACTTGTGATCAATGATCATATGATCCATTTAGAGTGTACAAGTTCACTCAAGTTGAACTGGTAAATCATTATCCCCCCCAAAATTGCCCTCCACACTCTTCCTGCTGAGTAGAACATCAGGCTAACATAATTCCACCCCCGGTCTCTTAGCAGCTCACAATGTGCTATTAGTAGTTCTAGAATGGTACAGCGGTAGGCTTTCAGATAAATAGACTAACAGAGTAGGCAGATCATTACAGAAGGCAAGGAATTCTTAGGAGATTTGCTATTGACATTAAGGTAAATGCTTTATAATACCAAGCAACTGTTGGTATTTGTTGGGATGGATAATAATATTTCACTCTAAATTGTTGGAAGCACGGAATCACTTCTTCAAAAATATAAGCATTAGAGTTGGGGTATTTATTTTATTTATTTTATTATATTTTATTTGTCAGGTTTGGGGACTGACTGTCACTCTCGGAGATTATTTAACTAACTTGGAGAAACATCTCAAGAGCTTTAAGGACTATTTGCATAAAACTCGCAACCTAACTCCATGTTATACACGCGCAAGCACGCTATTCATTGCTGGAAATCTTTTTCTTGACAGTCTTCTGTTCTCATTCTCTTAGCCAGCCTCCATGGACAAATGAACAAACATTTCATAATCAATTTCAATTCTTCATATTTTTGATATGACTTCAAATGCTGGGTTTATTTTATTTTATTTATTTTATTTATTTATTTATTTTTGTCAAGTACGTGTTGGTAATATACATAGATATAACATTGTTTATACACATAAGATGGATACTGATAAGAGAGAACATTAGGACAGGGACGGTAGGCACGCTGGTGCACTTATGCACGCCCCTTACTGACCTCTTAGGAATCGGGTGAGGTCAACAGTGGACAGTCTAAGGGTAAAGTTTTGGGGGTTTGGTGACGAAACCACAATGTCAGGTAGTGAGTTCCAGGCATTTACCACTCTATTGCTAAAGTCGTATTTTCTACAGTCAAGTTTGGAGCGGTTCACTTTGAGTTTGTATCTGTTGTGTGCTCGTGTATTGTTGTGGTTGAAGCTGACATAGTCATTGACAGGAAGGATGTTGTAGCAGATAATTTTATGAGCTATGCTTAGGTCGTGCCGAAGGCGACGTAGTTCTAAGCTTTCTAAGCCCAGGATTTCAAGTCTGGTTGTGTAAGGTATTCTGTTGCGAGTAGAGGAGTGGAGGACTCTTCTTGTAAAGTATCTCTGGACACTTTCTAATGTATTTATGTCCGATATGTGGTGTGGGTTCCATACAGATGAGCTGTATTCAAGGATTGGTCTGGCGAATGTTTTGTATGCTCTGGTTAGTAGTGTGATATTACCGGAGAAGAAGCTACGTAAGATTAGGTTAACAGTTCTTGAAGCCTTTTTGGCAATGTTGTTGCAGTGGGCTTTCGCACTTAGGTCATTTGATATGAGTATTCCAAGGTCTTTGACAGGGTGAGGGTCGTCTGCAAGGTCTTGTCTGTTCAGCTTGTATTTGGTGTTCTGATTTTTTTTTGTTTATGACAAAGAAGGATATCTTTTTTTAATACAGTGATTGATCCAGAGTTCTATGAATGATCCAGTCCAAAATGTAAAGAGTGATCATATCAGAACAAAGAAAACCACTTTATTTTCCAAATCTTGAGTTGCTTCTTCAGCAGCAGGACTCTTGTTAAGAGTTATTTTCCAAGGTATCTAGTATGCAAAGAAACAATTTTTGTCTCCTTGCATCTACCACATTTTAACACAGGAAACCAACGTTTAGTTGTTCAAAGTAATCCTTCATCAGTTTGGTTCCAGATGTCACATAAATAACCAGTATCAATTTCATTGATTTCCAGGTTTGTTTATTTTTTAAGTTTCTGGCTTAGAAGGCACCTTTAATTCTTCTCAAAGTTTCAATTGTTATGGAAGATAACAGAGGCTCCAATAGAAGATAATATTTGTAGCTCAGGGTTGAACTGTGGAGTCCTTGGTGCTCTCTGAGCTTGGTTGTTTACTTGCACACATTTCAATACCCAACTAGATAATATCATCAGTGCTGGAAGGCAGTGGGGTTTGCATCTTCTAGGACTGATGATGTTACCTAGTTGGGTATTGAAACATCTGCAAGAAAACAACCAAAAATCACAGTCTCCATATAACAGAGACCAGTTGGTTGGGTAAGATATTTTTGAGATGAATAGAGATTTCCATCACAGGTGTGGTGTCAGGGCCAATGGTTCTTAGTCAACAGGCCAAGTCAATCATTGCAGAAAGCTGGGTCAATCATTTCATATATACTATACTACATAATATATACTGTATTACATTTACAGAATAACAGAGTGGACCTTGGAGGTCTTCTGGTAATTTCATACTTGAGTATATACTTTTGACATTGGCTACTCCTTGACCTATACTCATTTCTCTGCAAACTGGACCCATGAGGATACTTATTATTCCAAGCACTGCAATGATGGTGCAGTGGTTAGAATGCAGTATTGCAGGCTAATTCTGCCCACTGCCAGGAGTTCGATCCTGACCGGCTCAAGGTTGACTCAGCCTTCCATCCTTCTGAGGTCAGTAAAACGAGGACCCAAATTGTTGGGGGCAAATGTGCTGACTCTGTAAACTGCCCAGAGTGGGTTGGAAAGCACTGTGAAGTGGTATATAAGTCTAAGTGTTATTGCTAATTCAGGGCATTGATTTTAAACCATAAAGACAAAGGTGGGATTCAGCCAGTTCGGACCGGTTCGGGAGAACCGGATGTTAATTTTACATTTACTGGTTTGCCGAACCGGTAGTTGCAAGGACTGGCTGACCCCTCCCACCCTGCCCTGCCCCTCCCAGGAGTCTCCACGCAGCCAGTTTTGGATGCCAGGTACTTACGTATGCAAGGAGGCTCTGGGAGGGTAAAAAATGGGCCTACCGGAAGTACCGGAAGTCCAGAAATGGGCCCATTTCTGGCTTCCAGAGGGCCTCTGGAGCCTGGGGAGGGCGAAAAACAGGCCTCCCGCCATGGTGCAGGAGACTGAGTAGGCCACACCCCATGGCCACGCCCACCCAGCAACCGGGCAGAGAATTGATTGCTAATTTTTTTCAATCCCACCCCTGTATAAAGACGCATGGTGCTTACGATGTGACCATCTCTTCTTCCAAGTTGACTCTGGGCTGCCTGGGTAGGGATTCACTGAATTTTCCCAGTTCAGGAGGCAAAGGGGCTTGGAAATCAGAATAAATCTTTCCCTGTTGCAGTCTTGACCTCTGCATTACTCCAACTAGTGCTCACTTGAGTCACCTTTTGGATAACAATAAAAACAGGACATTTTAATGGGCTGTTGGCACAGGCTAAATGTTTATAATATTAATTAGAGTTTATGCTTGTTTCTTTGCAGGGTGTATAGAGGTCACTCCAGTCAGAAGTAACTCTTAGTGGAGTTCTTCTAATGCTTGTTGTTTTTATCATTTGATTTGTGAATCATCTAGGGGCAGTTAAACATTTTAACTGGAAAACAGCGAAATGAGGAAGTATTAAATAATAATTAAAAGCAATTTTGTGGACTCTGTTGCTTTGCTGCAGTTAGCCTGAGATGAAGCCATCCTTTAGATTACAGATTCAGGCTTTAACGGCACGGAGTGCCGTTCGAACAAATACATTCCTAACTTGATTTTTGTTTTAAAAAGTCCCAAGATAAGGGCATTTGTATACAGGAGAACACATTTTGTGTGCTTGCCTTTAAAATGTCTATCTCCGTGGAATGTTTCAGGGAAGGAATATCTTGGAACGATACAAAGTTTATTGCATTTTTAGACCAGATTATCCTTGTCAACCAGATTAAAGCATTCTTGCTTTTTTTCTGCAGCTGTATTAACAATGGAAGTGAGGACATAATGTAGCGTTTTTACCGAGAGCAGCTTATCAATTTTGACATTAAGTGTGTGAGGAATCACAAGAAAATGTGAAGCAACCAAGAGGAATAATTAGGGTTCAACAGAAGGATCTGAGTAAGATGACAACGGAGGCCAATGACCCCACAGAATTGAAATCACCAGGTTTGCTTGAACTATATCTTTAATTAAAAAAAAAACATCATTGCCTTTTTATTAATGCTAGAAGGAAAGAAGAAGAACCAGATTTGTCTTGTTTTAGGGGCAATTGCAAACAGGAGGGCCCAAAACTTTATTTATTGACTCCGTGCAAATGACCCGTTCTGTTATTGCCAACTGACAAAACAAATCCTTACATTTAAGACTTTTTTTTTAAAATGCCCGGACACACACAGACACGAACAGAGACACGCATCTGCATGCATTCTTAGCCTTTTGTGAAAGTTTGCAAAAGGAAAAAAAAACAAAAACCACTGTATTCGAATAAGATCAATGGCTACGTTAGTAGAGGAAAGAACCTTCTCTTTAATTAGAACATAAGAGCTCAATAGAACAATGAAAACGGTTACTGCTGATTTCCATCTCTGTTTAGTAAATATGACTGTGCTGGAGATAATGTTAAATGTTATTTATTTCTGCAATTTCTCAGAGTCTGTAATGGTTTGCAGGGCTGACGCTGTCCAGGCATAGGGAAGAAAGCTGCTTTTAAAGCAAAACTTTCTTGATAGAAAACAAACAAAGAAACACAAGAATTCCCCCCCCCTTCTGCATTTTAACGATTTATTTAGAAGAGCATTTTTTTCTTCACTTCATAAAGTGGAGCCTGTGCTATCCAGTACAGAGATGGCCTTTCTTAAACTAAAACAGAGCTTTTAAATAAATCTGTACTTTAAATCTAGCAATAGCAATAGCACTTAGAATTATATGTTGCATCACAATGCTTTGCGGCCCTCTCTAAGCGGTTTACAGAGTCAGCCTCTTGCCCCCAACAATCTGGGTCCTCATTTTACCAACCTTGGAAAGATGAAAGTCAACCTTGAACCGGTTAGGATCGAACTGCTGGCAGTCGGCAGAGTTAGCCTGCAATACTGCATTCCAACCACTGCGTCACTATGGCTCCTGATCATGAAGTGTATTAAGTATTTGAGATACTTTATATCAATACTGGGCAGTTTAAAATCCCCATGGTCATGTGATTTACATTCGAATGCTTGAAAACTGGTTCATACTTATAACCGTTCCAGTGTCCCTTTGTGACCTTCTGACAAGCAAAGTCAATGGAGAGGCCAGATTCACTTAGCAACCGTGTAACTAATTTAACGACTGCAGTGATTCACTTAACAAATGTGGCCAAAAAAAGTCATAAAATGAGGAAAACTCACTTAACAAATTTCTCACTTAGCAACATACATTTTGGGCTCGATTGCGGTCGTGAGTCGAGGACTACCTGCACTGCCCATGGATTTTTGAAGAAACCAGCTAACCGCGATCATGTGCAGATTTATTTATTCATTTATATCTTGCAAAATGTTTCGCCTTCAACGTCCAACCAATATGCCATTAAAACGATGAAATACTATAAAATATGGGTGTCAAAATTAGCAGTAAAAGCCAGAGATAAAGGCAGCATGTCTGCAGATAAACATAGGATGTAGAATTAAATAAAATCCTAGAATATATAAATAAGGTCTCAAGAACAATTAACAGATCTGAAAAACAGAAGGTTTAATGGAAAAACCTCACAGTTTAGGTACCATCAGAAAAAATGCAAAGAAGACCTGCTGGACATCTGACCAGTTTCAAAACTTGAGGTACTTAAACAGGTTCCTGAGATACATTGAAGCTCAGGTAAGAACTCCTAATGAACTTCCAACTTTGTTTTATAGGGAAAGGGTCAATTTTACTGAGAGGATTAAAACCAGGTTGCTTTTAATTTTTCCCCCTATATGGAGGTTGCTTTAATCTGAAATGCCCAACGATGAATATATTGATCTGGGAAAAGTTTGAGAGATTAATATCCTCATGATCGTTCTGCAAAGAAATATTTCAGCCATCAAAGGATATTAATGTGCAGTATATACATTTCAGCACTGAATAGCAATACATCTTGTTATATTCCTTTAAACTGCCTTGGATCAATGACAAAAGATATATGCGGTAAATATTCTTAAATAACTGGATAAATAAGCCAAATTTCATCAACCGCAGTGACAGAAATTGGGCTGTTGGGAAAAGGAGCAGCGAGGTTTATACTGATAGTTCGGAATGATGGTTGGGTGAAATCACTAGCGTCAACTTCTTGATCTCAGGTTGGGTTTGATAAATTTTGATTATTTGAGTATTTGTAGTTCCTGCAAACAAAAGTTAATAAAAATGCTGTGGTATGAAAGGTTATCAGAAGGGATCTTTTGGTTTATAAGTTGCTGAAAACACAAAAAGCCTTCGAGTCACCTGGACAGCAGAACAGCGGAGGGTTCCAGTTATTTTCGCTACCGGTGCGCTTCGCGAGCATGCGCAGAAGTGAACTCGGGTTCCATCGGGCGATTTCACTTCCGCGCATGCTTAGGACAACATTACAAGCCGAAACACAGCTGAGGAGCTTCTCAGCTGTGCTTCGGAGGAAGAATAAAGGTCCATATTGAAACAAGGGCAGGTGGAAAGGCTTTTTTCCCGACGGCTCAGGATACGGAGAAGCGCCAGAAAATGATGTCATCGCCGGGCTCCTACCGGAGCTGCGCTCCACACAGCACTGGTAGGAACCCACCACTGCAGCAGAACCTTATTCACACTTCCCAGTTCTGTGGGGTATTGTAAAAAAAAAAATTGGTTTATAAAGAAAATGGTTTGAAGGACTCATGTTAGCTTGAATGCCTACAGTAGTAGCCAGGGAAAGTATAAACTCTGAATACTTTCGGTCTATTAAAGATTTCCAGTCTCCCATAGAAGATTTGCAAAAATAAATCGAGTTATCCGTTACAAAAAAGGCAGTTTTTATACACACAAACACATCATTTCCCCCTCAAACCTATCCGCGTCATTATCGGCACCCGTATCCCTGCCAAATCCTTTAACCCTCTTGGCTGCCTGGTTTCCATTCTCTGCTCTGAAAGAAAGAAATCACTCTTCTTTTACGGATTGGAGTAGATTGGAGAAAGAACCTTAGCAACAGCATTCCTGGGCCTTAAGTAGCTGCAAGCCTCTTGCTGAACTCTTTGAAGTGACTGTCAGGCCAGATTTAGTTTGTTTTAGCACATTGTCTACTTGTCCAGATGTATCAGGAGATAAAAAGGAGTCATGTTTACACTCTGGGATTCCCCCCCCCCCACCTCCCTTGAGATGTAATTAAATCGCAGTTTTGATGACTCTCTGGGAGACTGGGGGTGAAATAGAAAGCAGGAACTAGCTGGAGAAAAAGCAGAAGTAACTCACTTGTTCTTCTAACACCTGATACATTCAAAGAAAAAATCTCTCTCTCTCTCTCTCTCTCTCTCTCTCTCTCTCTCTCTCTCTCTCTCTCTCTCTCTCTCTCTCTCTCTCTCTTTCCTATCTATCACCCAGTGGGGAAATCCAATTTTTTTTACTACCGGTTCTGTGGGCGTGGCTTGGTGGGCGTGGCAGGGGAAGGATATTGCAAAATCTCCATTCCCACCCCACTTTGGGGCCAGCCAGAGGTGGTATTTGCCAGTTCTCCAAACTACTCAAAATTTCCACTACTGGTTCTCCAGAACCTGTCAGAACCTGCTGGATTTCACCCCTGCGATCCATCCATCCATCTCTCTCTCTCTCTCTCTCTCTCTCTCTCTCTCTCTCTCTCTCTCTCTCTCTCTCTCTCTCTCTCTCACCATCTTTCAACTATCTATCTATCTATCTATTATCTCTCTCTTTCTCTGTCTATCTATCTATCTAACCATCTTTCATCTATCTATCTATCTATCTATCTTTCTATTTATCTATCAATCAATCATCTCTCTCTCATCTGTCTCTGTCTGTCTGTCTGTCTGTCTGTCTCTCTCTCTCTCTCTCTCTCTCACCATCTTTCAACTATCTATCTATCTATCTATCTATCTATCTATCTATCTATCTATCTATCTATCTATTATCTCTCTCTTTCTCTGTCTATCTATCTATCTAACCATCTTTCATCTATCTATCTATCTATCTATCTTTCTATTTATCTATCAATCAATCATCTCTCTCTCATCTGTCTCTGTCTGTCTGTCTGTCTGTCTGTCTCTCTCTCTCTCTCTCTCTCTCTCACCATCTTTCAACTATCTATCTATCTATCTATCTATCTATCTATCTATCTATCTATCTATCTATCTATCTATCTATCTATTATCTCTCTCTTTCTCTGTCTATCTATCTATCTAACCATCTTTCATCTATCTATCTATCTATCTATCTTTCTATTTATCTATCAATCAATCATCTCTCTCTCATCTGTCTCTGTCTGTCTGTCTGTCTGTCTCTCTCTCTCTCTCTCTCTCTCTCTCACCATCTTTCAACTATCTATCTATCTATCTATCTATCTATCTATCTTTCTATTTATCTATCAATCAATCATCTCTCTCTCTCATCTCTCTCTCTCTCTCTCTCTCTCTCTCTATTGAATGCATATACACATACACTCACATGGCTGTGAAGATCTCTGAACCAATGTAATTCTTTTGTGGCCTTAGTCCAGTCTCTCTCAAATGCCTGAGAACTTATTTTCTTTTTCAACTGGCATGAAGGGGAAGGCCTCCATTATTACCCTTGACCCTTATTACTCTTTAAAGGAAGAGGGAATATTAGTCAGTGCAGAAGAATTCTGGGCCTGTTTTTCTGCAAGAGCTCCGTGTCCTCTTTGGAAATCTAAAGCCAGAAGCACACCAGGGATGGTGAGAAGTTGACGAGCAATTTCTGCCTTGAGTCCTGTCCACGGCGGAATTACTACCTTCACCTTTGCCGTTTCCTCACCAGGGAGACCAAACTCCTGTTCCCAGCAAAACAAAAGAAGAATGATAGGGATAGCGAAGAGCTCTTTTCTTCTTCTGATATTTCATTATTCAGCTTGAGCATATCAATCTAAACCCAATCTCTTGTTACACTTCTGAAGAGATACGGAAGAGCAAATTGTGGCCCTTCCTGGATCTTGAGTAAGAGGAATTCTGTGCCCCGCTAAGCTTAAATTAAAACTATTATGCAGGACAAAGCTAATTAAATGTTCCACCAAAAGGAAATTCTACATTACATACACACAGAATTTCTCACACTGGTGTAAATCTTGCCAATGGTTTTGGAGTGCGCCTGTACACCCACTGTAGCAGCATTGTTGTAAGCTCCATTGAAAATGTGCACACTTCGAGAACCGCCGGGTTCCTGAACTAAATACTTCCCTCATGCTTTTGAGCAAGCTAGGTGCTTAATATATATTTTTAGCTTGCATACGCAAGAACTTCTTTGCAATTTTGAAAAGGTTACACGACAGCACCCCCTTCTGCTAACTAAGCTGAGTGGTTTTAGCTCATCTACTCTACAGCTTCACGACTTTTCCTTCAAGTTAACTTTCCCGGATGTGGTGCTGAAGAGTAAGCATGAGAGTTAATGTGCATTAGCTGTTAACTTGTACGAATTGTTATCACAGAGATGAAGATTGCAGGATCAGTTATGAAGAAAGCAAACCTGATTTGGATTATAATGACTGCTTAGGCCTTGAACAATTAGTTTAGGCTGAAGCAATCAAAAACAGTCTGGATCCTTTACCTGTTGTATTCAGGGTATGTTAATTTTTTGTTACTATGTATTTTCTTGAGGTAACACAAGAAAATAAATCATCGTGAACTGAAACACTATTGAAGTACTGAGAAGACTCCAAATGTAGAAACCAAAGGGCAAGAGACTTCCAGTTGTTGTTGTTGTTGTTGTTGTTGTTGTTTAAATCACAAATTACAACTAAAAGAGGCACAGAGGAAGTGGTTTTTAAACATTGCTTTAAAATCCTACTTTATCTGATAGCCATTCTTGTCATTGGATAGGACCTGGGCTAATATGACTATGCTTACCTCTGTTTAGGGAAGCAGAATGGGTGTGTGAAATATGTTACAGATTTCTAGGCGATGCTGTGTTCTGATCTTTCACAATAAACCATGATGAGGCTTAGAATAGAATAGAATAGAATAGAATAGAATAGAATAGAATAGAATAGAATAGAATAGAATAGAATAGAATAGAATAGAATAGAATAGAATAGAATAGAATAACAGAGTTGGAAGGGACCTTGGAGGTCTTCTAGTCCAACCCCCTGCTTAGACAGGATACCCTACACCACTTCAGACAAATGGTTATCTAATCTCTTCTAAAAAACTTCCAGTGTTGGAGCATTTACAACCTCTGGAGGCAAGCTATTCCACTGATTAATTGTTCTAACTGTCAGGAAATTTCTCCTTAGTTCTAGGTTGCTTCTCTCCTTGATTAGTTTCCACCCATTGCTTCTTGTCCTGCCCTCAGGTGCTTTGGAGAATAGCTTGACTCCCTCTTCTTTGTGGCAGCCCCTGAGATATTGGAACATCGCTATCATTTCCCCCCTAGTCCTTCTTTTCATTAAACTAGACATATCCAGTTCCTGCAACCATTCTTCATATGTTTTAGCCTCCAGTCCCCTAATCATATTTGTTGCTCTTCTCTGCACTCTTTCTAGAGTCTCAACATCCTTTTTACATTGTGGTGACCAAAACTGAATGCAGTATTCCAAGTGTGGCCTTACCAAAGCATTATAAAGTGGTATTAACACTTCACATGATCTTGATTCTATCCCTCTGTTTATGCAGCCTAGGACTGTGTTGGCTTTTTTGGCAGCTGCCGCACACGGCCGGCTCATCTTTACGTTATTTTCCACTAGGAATTGTTGTCCCCCACCAGGACAATGCACCCCAAGTTTTAGGACTGAGCTAAAACTTCACCCTTTTGCAAATAAATAAATAAATAAATAAATAAATAAATAAATAAATAAATAAATAAATAAATAAATAAATAAATAAATAAATAAATACATACATACATACATACATACATACATACATACATACATACATACATACATACATACATAGCAAATTTTCATTTGGCAATCACATACACAACACAACATACAGTATTTAGCCCCATCAGAATGGTCCTGACTCTTTGTGCCTGACAGTGAGTTGCGTCAATTGGTCAAGTTTAGCTTCAGGTTAAAGATCTGGGAGAGATAAATCTTTCTGCTATCATCAAGGGTTTGTCCAAGTCCAGTTACCGATAGACCTCAACCTGCGATCACAATTGAGCCCAGCACTTCCCTTGCCAAACAAGACAGTTCCTAAGTGAGCTTTGCCCCATTGTATGACCTTTCTTGCCAGAGTTGTTAAGTGAATCCCTGCAGTTGATAAGTTAGTAACCCGGCTGTTAACTGAACCTGGCTTCCCCATGGACTTCGCTTGTCAAAAAGTCACAAAAGAGGATCACGTAACTTTGGGACGCAGCAACGGTCGTAAATATGAACCAGTTGCCAAGCATCTGAATTTTGATCACGTGACCTGTAAAGGTCATACATGTGAAAAATGGGCCTAAGTCACTTTTTTGACTGCCGTTGTAACTTTGAACGGTGACCGAATGAACTGTTGTAAGTTTATGGCTGTCTGTAGTTAGTTTAACACTAGAAAGGATTGCATTGATCTAATGCTAATTTAACCCACCAGAGGTTGGTTGTCTGGATCAATGGCCGGTTTGGCTATTTCCACTGTGGATGAACCTCCCCAGTGAACCACTTAAGTCTGCTGTGGAAATAAAACCAACGTTGAGTAAAGTTTATCCCTTTAATGTGGCAACTGAATGAATGGTAGTACCTTAAACTAGGAGAAGACTGCCAACAGGGCGATCATGCTGTGCATTATGTGGCACATTGGTCCTCTTTGAAAGCCTGGTGCGCTCTTCTTAATCCCTTTTCATCCTATCCAGCCAAGATATTTGGGTATCCTCAGCAAATCTAGCTTCCCCCACCACTTGCTCTTAATTCCAAATGATTTATGAACAGTGATGGAATTCAGCTGGTTCGGATCGGTTCAGGTGAACCGATAGTAGCGACCTGTGACTGGGCCCGGGAGGGCCTGCCCGCCCGGGCGCAATCCCATCCTATATCGCTGTGTTTTTGATGTTGCACGTATGTGCAGATGGCACATGCGAGCAAATTGCTGTGTTGTTTGACATCGCATGCATGTGCGGATGGCACACACGAGCGAATTGCCGTGGTTTGTGACGCCGCACACCTGCGCACGCTCACATTTCCAGTGCTGGGTGAACTGGTTGTTACAGTATGTAAAGCTCACCTCTGTTTATGAACATGTCATTTAAAAAAAAAATCCTTGGGGAACCATATTCCTTCCATGGAGATAACTCCTTTTTCATTAATAGTCTCTTTTTGCTACAGTATGTTTTAAGGACCTGCTATTCCATTTAAAAAAAAACCCTCTGATCTTATCCCAGGAGTCTTTTTAATTATTATTATTTTTATCAAAGCCTTTTGAAAATCCAAATAAGCAATGGATAAAGGATAATATCCATCCATATATGTTTGGCATTCAAAGATCTTGAAAACTTTAGTGACATTTCACTTAATTTCCAGCAACGACACAGACTGTTCTTCAGGAGGTCTTGTCATTTTACTTAGCCAATGATAACATCTTTATTGTCTTTAATAAAGACAATAGTTTGTGGCAACAGTTTGTGATGCAACCCAACTGCATTACATATGAAGCAGTTTATACATCGCCTCTCTATGATGAGATTGGGGAAAAGATGGAGTCCTGGTTTTGGTTCAACTTAATTTCCTTTCTAGGTTGTCTTATTTCTGCATCTTGCTTTAAAAGGTAAAAGTAAAGGTTCCCCTTGCACATATGTGCTAGTCGTTCCAGACTCTAGGGGGTGGTGCTCATCTCCATTTCAAAGCCAAAGAGCCAGCGCTGCCCAAAGAAGTCTCTGTGGTCATGTGGTTGGCATGACTAAATGCCGAAGGCGCATGGAATGCTGTTACCTTCCCACCAAAGGTGGTCCTTATTTTTCTACTTGCATTTTTACATGCTTTCAAACTGCTAGGTTGGCAGAAGCTGGGGCAAGTAATGGGGGCTCACCCCGTTACGTGGCACTAGGGATTCGAACCGCCGAACTGCCGACTTTTCTTATTGACAAGCTCAGCGTCTTAGCCACTGAGCCACCGCATCCCTGCATCTTGCTTTACTTTATTGTGAACCTTTACGATTGGAACAAGCTTCTTGTGATGACTTTAGCTCATAATCATACAACATGACTTAAAAAAATAATAATAGCATCTTGCTTTACTTTATTGCTATTATTTTAAGTCATGTTGAATGATTATGAGCTAAAGTCATCACAAGAAACTTGTTCCAAACCTAAAGGTTCGCTATTTTGACCACATTACAGGCAATCCTCGACTTACAACCCCAATTGAGGCCAAAGTTTATGCTGTTAAATGTGACATTTGTTAAGTGAGTTTTGCCCATGAGTTTTCTTGCCACTGTTGTTAAGTGAATCATTGCAGCTGTTTAGTTAGTAACAAGGTTGTTAAGTGAATCTGGCTTCCGCATTGACTTTGCTTGTCAGAAGGTCACAAAAGGGGAATCCCGTGACCTCAGGATACTGCAACCATCATCAATATATACTACATTTATCAAGTGTCTGAATTTCAATCATGTGACCAGAGCAGATGCTGCAATGGTTGTAAGTATGTAAAACAGTCATAAGTCAGTGAATGCACGTGCAGGTGTCCCAATCCCCAAAATGCAATGCGAGCAGCCCTCACGCATGGGCCCCTCCCCCATGCATGCCCCATTTTGGCTTCCAGGTTGGTACAGGAGGCTATCCATGCCCAAAATGGAGTCCGGGGGGCCCTCGCGTGGTGCCACTGCGCCCCGTTTTGGCTTCCAGGTTGGTGCGAGTGGCAGAAATGGAGGAGAAAGGTAGGGCGCACTGGGGGGGAACCTGCAGAGATTGGGGAAGGCCCCGGCCCCTGCACATGCGTGGCAGAGACCCGAAGACCGGCTGGCCAGTGGAAAGTGCGCGCACATGCACGGTGGAGCTGGGCTGGGGCGACGTCTGGTGTACCCACAGAGAGGGCTCTGCGTGCCACCTGTGGCATACATGCCATAGGTTCACCATCACGGGTATACGGTCTCCTGCTCAAGAAAGGGGTTGGACTAGATAACTTCCAAGGACACTTCCAACTCTGTTATTCTATGTTCTATGAAATACAGGGCGAAGAACGTTCATAGTTGACTTTACACATCACATGGGAAGACGCCAAAGTTCCCACCCAAAACCAAAATAACTGGAGATCCCTTGCTTCCTGATATGCTCCACAGCACGGGAAGATCTAAAATGCTACAAAAACCAGTCATCACAAGAAGCTTATTGCAACTATAATTTCCTGGAATGTTGTTAGATGCCTTAAAAAAAAAGTCACTTTGGTTATTTTCCAGCATCGGAGCCAATGCAGGGATCGTTCCGTATTTTTTGCTAGAAAACGGTCATTTGAGTTCTGGATCTAATTATTTGTTGCTTGGGTTTCATGTTTTATGTCCACCTTGGCCTAAGACTGCACATATGTTTGCCTGTTCTTCCAGACCAGTTCTGCAGGGACATCTGCTGCTAAGTTGTTCCAGAAATCTTACAGTGGAGATGAAAGACTGCGGGGATCAGTGATACCCATCAAAATCAGTTTGTATAATGTGCTGTAAGGTTTTGTTAAAATGAGCTCATTGCTTATTTTAATTTCTACAATCCTTGTCATGAGCCTCTGTTATGAGCCACCCTGTGGGGTTTCTGAGCCGAAGGGCGGGGCAGAAATGCAGTCAATCAATACAAAACTAAGAAAAAGCAACAACAACAACGGAGGAAACAAATTGTCTGGCTGAATAAAATGTTCAATAAGTTACAGTAAAACAAATCAATGTTGAGCTCTGCAAAAACAGTCATTCCTGGTGATTGCATAAAGGCCAGTGGCTTTGATCAAAGGGAAGCCATTCAATCTAGTCCCTAATCCAATCCTTTTTTTTTAAAGGCATTTAAGCAGTGGGAGTAGAAAGAGAAGAAAGAAAAAAAGCATTGATAACAGCTGGGATTTAAATTTATTTTTTTTCCCTTGCTCGTCTTTTGTTTCGAAAGGATTTCTGTTATTGGCCATTTCCTTTTTCATCTCAAGAAGATGGGCCATTGACTAAACTGAAAAGGTGTAAGAGGAAAACTTTGAATTAATCTTCCGAGAAGGAAAGAAAGAATGTTTGATCAGCCGGTAGAAGAGGATAGAAACTTCTGATGTTGACAGCAGGCATCTGTGATTGGCATCTTTGATGCCTGGCGGGGGAATTGGTCTCCAGTCAGGCAAACATACCTTGTGTTGGTGGGTGGCAGTGTTCCTGATAGGGCCCCTGGAAAGATTAATTCTGGATGAGATGCAGGGTGAAGAGGCCAGTTGTGATTATAGAAAGGCCAGTCATCATAAGACTTCTATCATTCCGAAAGAAAAATTAATCAGGGTGAATTGAATCTGACTTCTTAAACATTATTGCTGGAAGGGAGGGTTGGGGGGGGGAAATAGCCTGGAGGCATTTAAAACAAAGTCTTGAAGAAGAGGAGGAGGAGGAGGAGGAGGAGGAGGAGGAGGAGGAGGAAAACTCTACCACTTCATAACTGCCTGAGACTAACAATTTATATTAGGTTAACTGTTCATTGTGAAGAAGAAGGAGAAGGAGAGGAAATATCCTCCTTTT